>BQNB010003548.1:4698-82198 GCA_026074375.1 Tanacetum coccineum
GAAGAGGTAAGCTAGTCATAAATTCATTTACAAAGAAAACACTTTCTCTCTCTAGAATATTCTCTCTCAAGTGTTTCTCTCTCTAGAAACTAGCCCGATCCAAGAATCGACCCCGTGTTATGATATAGGATATACCATACATCCCTATTGCCAGATGAGTCAGGAGAATCCTCCCCAGCTGGCTCTACAATCTCCTCCTCAACTAACGGTGCAGTCATAGGGTCGATACCTACCTTAGCCGTATCTCTAGCGCTGGCGTCAGCCTCATACTCTTCTGTGTCATCTGTGGCATCCCTAAGGTCAATCTCGACATGATCTCTAACACTATCCCCATCACCAATACCTAACTCCATAACAACCCCAATCCCTGTAGGACCAACCTCGGCATCCTCCTCTATGCTAGCCTCAGATGAATATGAATCTCTAAACCTCTTACGAGGTGGTAAGAGATTAGCACGAGTAGGAGATAAGGATCCCATAACTGGTGTGGATAATGGTACTGAATCAACCGGGGATCTACATCTCTTACGAGATGGTCTAGCAGAATGTGAAGATAAATGCATGGGTCTCTTTGATGAATCTCCTGATGATGACTCTGATGTAGTCGGTGGATACCAAGTAGATAATGGAGCAGCACACCAACGACGAAATGCCTCACTACATTATGGTGCTCTCCTCGGAGGGTAACACAATCTGGATGATACATCTCTAGTCGAAGATCCCAAATGAGCCTGATCTGACGCATCCAAACCCTAAGAATGAACTGGCGAAGAATCCGAAGATGAACTGGAAGAAGATGAGTGATGATCTGGAGAACGAGGTGATGCATGCCTCGATGCTAATCTGCGAGCTGGCAAAGGTCTAACTCTCTTCCTTGCAGTCAACAACTTACGCGGCCCGTTGAGATGGGTGCGGTAAGGTCGACCAAAAGGAATAGCCTCCCCGGGTCGGATAAGAGTCGCTGATCGTCGACGAATCCCGGGAGGGGCAGTAACAGGAGCAATAGGAAACTCATGTGATGATGATGGACGTGCTGTTACCCTGCTCCTCCAACGAGCAACGGTAGCAACATAAGGGTCCTGCGATGGTGGTCCATCAGAAGAATCAGGAGCCTCAGAAGAATCGGTGCATATGAATGGTGAAATAGCTGGTAGCGGGGAAATGTGCTCCGGTGAAGACACCTCATCTGGTGAATCAGAATCGGAACCCGTATAAGGAACCAAGCCACACAATCCAGTGGGTGAAGCGACAAGAGTCGTCTCAACCACAGGAGCGGCAGAAGAAATAACAGGAGCAATAGTAGAAGTCTCTGGAGCAACCACTGAAGTAGAAGGAATAACAGTAGGGATATCACCAAAAAGAATAACCCGAGAGGGCGGTGATCCCACACTCTCATCCGAAGAATCAGAAGAAATAATGATAGCTGAATCTGCCATAATCTGCACAAGCAAAAGTTTATATAAATCTCCTTTATATGAAACCATGCAAGGCATAAAGAAATGCTAAAATGAATGGCAAGGTAAATATGGCAATATGTAATACTCTTATGTATATATAGTAATCTCATATATATGTATGCAGCAAGGATAGACAACAAGTAAGCACAAATAAAGGCACATAGGATCACATACTGGTTATAGCCCAGACCTAGTATAACTACCTGGTTCTCTATAACCTTGGCTATGATTACCAATCTGTCACACCCCCAAACTGGGCCTAGACGGAATACGTGTCCGAGGGTGTGACGTCATAACAATCCGATCACAAAGCAATAAAGAACGACCACTAATCATGGACGTTTGAAAAAGTTTACTCGTTGCATAAAATAAAATAGATTTAAGTTTTACAGCCCATAATAATTAAGTTAAAAGTAGCGGAAGCATAACCAAGTTTTAATAATGACAACGAGTAAATTATAGATAAGTTTTGAAATTGGCAAAGTCACATAGCACATAGACTCCACATAGCATCAAGAATCAATCCAAGCTAAGCACCTGAGAAAACATGTTTAAAACGTCAACATAATGTTGGTGAATTCATAGGTTTAAGTTTGTACAAGAGTGGACCACAAGATTTCAAAACGTATGTGACTACTATAACTGTCAAAATGCGTATGTGACTACTATAAACAAATACAAGCATCATATCACATAAAAAAAGTATTTATTGTTGCACTAAGCTCATGACACCGAAGCTAATTTAGTCAACAGGGCATGCTACATCCTGTTGCAAAGTATTCCTGCCCAAGTTGGTGTCCCAAACCAAAGACCACCATAAAGTATAATCGACATGACATATATCCGTTTGTTCTTCGTTAAGTGGAACCAAAGCGGATAGGGATAATTAGTCCCCCAATAGATCTATCTATTCACATCGCGGCAGCCTCAACTCGATCCTCCGTCGAGAACTAACAGTTCATGAAATAAGTTTGGGCAGTAGTAGGTTTGTAAGCTACTTAGGCAACACATAAACAAGTAAAACTCACGTAAAGAACTTGTGTCCAATTTAAAAGCAAACAATGTTTCTCACCCCAATAGTATAAAGCGTTTGTAAATCAGTAAAATGTGGGCAATGAACTCACTTAGCAAGGTGTAAGTCCGCTAACCACAACAGAATGTAATGAAGATATAAGGAGGTCTAGCCGCGACCTAGAGTAAGTATGGGTATGACTTAGCATTTATCAAAGAAGCAAGTAAAGCATCCATGTTTATCATTTAAAGCATCCAAGTGTGTTTGCGTTTTAGTAATAAAAGACTTTGAATTTTTTTACGTCTTAGTTAAATCCTGACACTTGTAAAAAGTTACTATTTTTAGAGACTTTCCTTTTTAGAAACTTTTTAGTTTCAAAACGTTAAATTATCGTCCCCTATTTTCTTAAGTTTCCATATTTTACAAATCGCCTAAACAATTCTAAACCGCCTACTCCTTATGTTTAAATCGCCTAAAATGTCCGTTTCGTACTATTTTTAATAATCCTACTTTTTTATTACGTTTCGGATTCAAATAAAAAAAACCTTTCAAGACATTCTAGTTGTTCTAAACTAATAACCTAGCCATTTCATATGTTTCGCTGCATTTAAAACATCCAAAATAACGTCCAAAGTGCCCGAAAACCCCCTTTTATAATTTCAAACAGCCCACATTATTTTAGAGTTTTTCTCAAAAACCATAGTTTTTCCGATTTGTGGGAAAATTCTCTCGTTATTGACTTTTAGGCTAAGCGGTTGCCAACATTATAGTAAAATCTCATTCCGGACAACTTTCGTGTTTTATACTTTGGCCGATTCGGACCCGAAGGGCCCCGAATCGCCCGTTTTAGCTGCTGATCTGGTCTTTGCATTTTTTTCCATTTCGCCGAAAAATGTTTCAAGTTTCATTTGGTCATAACTTGGCCGTTTTAAGTCCGATTTAAGTGTGAAATATAAAATTATCTAGTCGAAACGAGCTCTTCAAGAAACTACTTTTACGCCTAATGAAAACATTTTTAAGTCGCTCAAACTCTCAAAACAAAATCGGGACAGCAAGTATAGTTTACCGAAATACGACCAAAAATCAACCCAACACGCATATTTAGTGCCTAATCTAGTCCAACCTTTATTTACAACTAATCCACCACAAAACTAACCTTAAAAGTAAACCAACCAAAATCTCTATTGTTTGCAACCTCTCATCAACACTTAATCTCGCCCAAGAACATATTATAAACATAAACATAAAGCTTTTGTCATAAGACTTCCAACATATTTTTAAGATGAACAAAAATAAATTGTACTTTCTTTTGTAAAATCATCACAAACACTTGGATCTTTAGATATAAACATAGATCTATAACAAGATTCATAACAACATCAAAATATTACAAGATGGGTCAAGAAATACTCACAAGAAAGTAAGCAAAAGATGTAGACACAAGATCTTGCAAAAACCCACTTATAAAACTTGAAACCCCAAATTTTATGATTCTTGAAAACCCTTGAAAACAACCAACTAACACTTGGATCTACCTTAGATAACCTTAGAAATGAGTTTAGAATACTTGGATCTTGCTAGAAATCAAAAGTTATGGAAGTGTATGGGTGTGTATAGTGTGCCTGGTGAGCTGAAAGAAAAGAGGGGAGTTGGTATGAGGAGAACAGATTTTTGTGGAGGAGGTGTTAGGACTAAGCAATAGTAGGTGAAGGATGTACGTACCGCATGGAAGGGAGATAACTAGAAGGATGTTGCGATGATGAGACATCTTCTGAGTCCGCACTTCGCTCTTAGTAGTGACTCTGAGAGTGATTCGAAGTACGGTGTATACGACTGTCAGATCGTACACGAGCTATAAGCCCACTTCTCGACTAGCCTACATGAAACACACACATACAAGAGCGATCAGTGGTGTCCTATGTGAGTATACAGTTCAGGCCAAACATGGCTCACAAGGACCATATGGTTCCAAATTTTTCTAGCCAGGTTCAAGGAGGTAATATGGTTCAAAATTTGCTTGTCAAAGTTGTAAGAGTGTGTAAGTAAACACATGATGTGTAAGAGTCTTGCATGCATGCATGTTGCTAGGATACAAAAATGTCTCTTTCTTACACTAGTATGGCAATATTTTCAAATTTTGAGTTAGTGGTTTAAGGATGATTTAATTTCAAGTACTAAGAGTATTTTGGCTTGGCTTTATACATCTTTATATGTATGGGAATAAGGGTGAACGAAATTTTTATGCTTATGGTATAATATTATCGATAACTTGAGTTTACACGAAAAGATTTCGAGTTTCCGGGGTTCCGTTTGGTCAAAAACGCGGAAAACGCAATTTAAAGGATAAGACCTTAAAATTAATATCGGTAGTGATTAAAAATCACGAAACACTCAGGAAAGCTAAAATATCTTATGTTAAGCCTAAATTAATTTATTATCGATGTCGGAGCGCGTCCGACGACGTTTTTCAGTTTCTACGCAGTCTAGTTCCTCGGTAAACTGTCAGATTTAAACGTAACGAATAAAATTTAAAGTAGATGACCGGAGTGGGTCGGAATACTAACCGGGAATTTACGGGGTGTGACATTGCCAAACACCCCTTTTGAGACGATCAAGTTCTAAGAATCTTGTTTCGCATCTCCATAGCATCTTCAAGACCAAATTGCTGAATCTTGTACATCATTTATTAGTTGTAGTTGTATGCATCATCATTGTAAATTAAAGTGTAGTGTTGTTGGTTTGATTCTACCGTGTGAAGAATCCAGTGAATAATAAATCCAAAGGGTGAACATCGGGGGGGCTTCTGCAAGAACCAAACAACTTTACCATATCCATCTAGGGTAAACAAGGAGAAAATCCGCGAAAAGGACGACCTTTTAGCTTTGAAATTCATGGAAAATTTTACGGAATCTCACTTCGAGCTAAGCTTCGCGGATGCCCTCTCCTACACATGCCTAAGTTTGCCCTATGTTCAGAAAGCTTTTGAACAACAAAGACAAGATCTTGGAATTAACCAAAACACCGGTTAATGAAAATTGCTCGACAGTCATCCTAAAGACATTTCCCGAAAAATTAGGAGACCCGGGTAGATTTCTGATACCGTGTGATTTTTCCAAGTTGGATGAATGTTTGGTGGGCCCTTCCGATCTCGGTGCACCAAGCATCATCTAATGCCACTCTCCGTTTTTGAAAAGCTTAATCTCCAAAGACTGACCAAAACTAGGATGATACTCGAGTTAGCCGACCGATCAACCTCCACTCCCACCGGCATAGCCGAAGATGTTTTTTGTAGAAGGTGGCTACCTTCTATTTTCCAGCTGATTTTGTGGTAGTTGACTATGATGCCGACCCTAGAGTCCCGTTGATTTTAGGAAGACCATTTTTAAGAACGGCAAGAGCCTTAATTGATGTCACGGTGAAAAGATGACCTTAAGACATGAGACCAATTCCGTTGACTTTCAAAGTAGAGATACGAAAAATTTCTCCTACAATGACATAGAATCAGTTAACAAGGTCGACTTTATTGATATAGCTTGTGAGGAATATTCTCAAGAGATTTTAGGATTCTCGGAAGTATTAACAAAAGGAAATTCCACTCCTTACTTTGAACCGATCGTTGATACACTTCTCCCACCCTCCACTCAATCGAAGGGTCTGATTTCATTCATGAGAAATCGACGGCTGAACTTTCTGATTACTTCGTATAAGTCAGGAATTAATGATAGCGAATGTGATCCGATGAGGAACATTCTTCTACTTAAGTCTTCCTAAATAGAGAGCCCCTATCACCAACATCCCAACCAGCAAATACTTTTTCCGAGGTTAGAAAAAGAACTTACGATTTGTGAAGGCCAAAACCGATGAAACATCAATTGATAACCTCCCGATGTCGAGCTCAATGACTTAACCTCCCCACCTCGAATATATGTTTTTTGAGGGTACACAGTTACCAGTCATAATTGCTAAAGATTTGAGTGTCTTTGGAGAAAGCCGCTCTCATTAAGGGTGTTTTGCAGTCCCACAACGAGGCCATCGCTGGAAAACTTTCCGATAATCAAGGTATTAACACCGGAATTTTGTACCAAAATTCTAATGGAAGAGACTACACACCAGCTGGAGACCAACATCATAGACGGTGAACCCAAAAATCCACGCTGTCATAAAAAGAAGTTGAAAAACTTCTCGACGCTGGATTTAATTACCCTATCTCGGATAGTCGCTATGGTAAGCCCAGTCAACAATGTACCCAAAGAAAGGTGGTTTTAAAACGTAGTTGAGAAGAGCAAAATGAGTTGAATCCCCTAACTCGGATTAGTTACTGGGTGACGGTATGCATTGATACGAAAGTTGAATGAAGCCACCCGAAAAGACCATTTTTCCACAACCATGTCATGGACCAGATGGCTCGAGAGACTTGCGGGAACGAAGTACTTTGTTTTCTCGATGTTTCTCAGGATTATTTTCAAATACCACATCGACTCCAAATGACAGGAAAAGACAACATTTACTTGCCCATATAACGGGAACCTTTGCCTACGCCCGCATGCCCTTTGGCCTCTGCAATGCCCCAGGCACATACAGAGATGTATGATGCAATTCTCCACGACATATCGAACAAACGATGGAAGTATTTATGGATTGACTTTTCGGTTTTTTGAAGTTCTTTCTCTACATGCATAACCCACATTTGAAAAGATGCTTAAGCGATTGAAGACACCCGAATAGCTCAAACTGGGAGCAAAGCCATTCATGGTTAAGAAGGGCATTGTTCTTAGGACATAAAATCCTCAAGTCGGAATTGAGGACAGATCGAGCTAAGATTGACGTTATCGCCAAGAGCTCCCTAACTCCTAACAACTGTAAAAGGGGTCCGTAGTTTCTCTTGGGCCATGCCGTTTTTTTATAGAAGATTCATCCAAATTTCTCAAAAATACCCGTCCCATGACCATGTTGCTTGAAAAAGAGACGTCCGTTTTTATTCTCCAAAGAGTGTATTAAGCATTTTAACACTCTCTAAAAAAAAATCTAACCCGACGCTTCCAATCCTGATTGTCCCCATACTGGAATGAACCATTTGAACTTATGTGCGAATCAAGCGAATTCGCCTTAGGTGCAGTCTTTGGGGCACACTCATGAAGAAACATTTTCAGGCTATACATTATGCAAAGTAAAACAATTAATGAGGCGGAAATACCAACGTTACACCACAGACAGAGAAAGGAAATGTTAGCCTCTGGGTGTACGCATTCGACAAATTCCGATCTTACCTTGTCATGACAAATGCAACTGTGTATTCGGATCAATTTCCGCCCTCAAGTATATCTTTGCTAAGAAAGATTCTAAGGCAAGATGCTTGATGTGGTTCAGCTCCTTCAAGAGTTCGACTTTGAATAATTGACACGAAAGGAGCTGAGAACCTAGCCGGCTGATCCATCTATCACGATTAAGAATCCACACAAAAATGAGCTCGATCCAAAGGAACAAATGGAAAAAGTTTCCTCTTGAAACTCTTAGTTCCGAGTTGCTATTCTTGATGCTATTACCCATGGTTTGCTGACATCGCAAACTACCATGCTGGAAATTCGTATCAAGGGATTTCGTCTCAGCATAAAAGAAAGTTTTTTAAAGACGACAACATTACTTTTGGACGACCCTTCTTATTTAAAGATATGTGCAGATCAAGTTGATTAGGAGGCGTTGTGTTCGGAGAGGCAAGAACCTTTTGACATCCTCAAAGCCTGTGCCACAAGTGGACGCCACGAGGTAACACTACGGTGCAATTACAAACACCCAGATAAACAAGAGTTCGATCCAGGTTTCATTGGCCCACAATCTACAAGGATGCCCACTACTTGTCACCACATGTGACAACTGTCAACGTCCAGGCAAAAAATCGCAACGGGATGAATGCCCAAACTCTAACCAAGATGCGAAAATCTTTTGACATGTGGGGCATTGATTTAGGGGCCGTTCCCGTCATCAAGTAGTGAACAAATATAAACTGCGTACGTCCGTCGAATTACTTGTCAAAATGGGTTGAAGCGAAAGCACTCCCCACTAATGACGCCCGAGTTGTTTGCAAATTTCTTAAATCTCTCTTCGCCAGATTCGGTTCCCCTCGTGCAATCATAAGTGATCGCGGAACCCATTTTTGCAATGACCAATTTGCAAAGGTCATGCTTAAATACGGAGTCACCATCGTCCTCGTCCACGCATGCGTATCATCCACGAAACAATGGGACAATTGAGGTATCCAATCGTGTGTTTTGAAAACGAATTCTTGAAAGGACCGTGGGCGAAAATCGCGCCTCTTGGTCGGACAAACTAGATAACGCTCTCTGGGCCTTCCGTACAGCTTACAAAACACCCATCGGGTGCACTCCGTACAAGCTTGTATATGGAAAGGCATGTCATCTTCTGATCGAGCTCGAGCACAAAGCTTACTGGGCCCTTAAGCATACCAACTTTGATACCAAAGCCGCGGGTGATCACAGGAAAGCTCAACTCAACGAACTTAATGAGCTCCGTGATCATGCCTACGAGAATTCTTTAATTTACAAAGAGAAAACAAAGAGAATCCATGACTCCAAGATCAAAAACCGCGTTTTCAACGTCGGTGATCGAGTCCTCCTCTTTAACTCTAGATTGAAGATTTTCTCAGGCAAGCTTAAGACCCGTTGGAGTGGACCATTCACTATAACCCAAGTTTTTCCATATGGCACCGTCGAGTTATCCCAAAAGTCCGGGCCAAACTTCAAAGTGAATGGTCATCGTTTAAAGCACTACTTTGGAGGGGACGTACCACAATTGGTAGTCCCGGATCTCCAAACATTCCCCAATGTCCAATAAATTCAGGTGACGGGTCAAGCATAGCGACCTTAAACAAGCGCTTCGTGGGAGGCACCCCATGCTTATCATAGTATTATGTAGAAATGAATAAGTGTTTTCTTGTTGTGTGGAGGTTTACCTCTTCCATTCCCATGTTTCGTGTTTATGTTGTTAATTGTCCAGGATTGCCCGGATTATGAACTCTCGTGCTTGCAGTTTTGCCAAGAGCTTCACATCCTCAGCTTCATTTTTGGGAATCCAGTATCCAAATCTAATCGACTAACGTTTTATCTTTTGGCACACTTCATAAACGGCCTTAGATTTACGTAGGTACCCCTTTGAAACATCGAGGACGATGTTTAGTTCTAGTATGGGGGGGATCTTCGATTTGATTTTGCCTGCAGCCGTTGTTATCATGTAATCCCGTTTTTACCACCAAATTTTTGCAAAAATACCAAAAAAAAATGAAAAAAATGAAAAAAAAATTAAAAATAAAATAAGTGTTTTGTCACAGTTTTGACTCTCCTAATGGGTAGAATGATAATAATTTTTGACTCGATCGGGCGTGTTGAGCCCTAGCTAGTTCCTCAATGTAGGACTAAGCTTACCAAACGAATTCTATTGCTTTGAATTTATTAATAAGAGAAGAACAAGAAGTGATAGAGTTAAATATAAGTTTATGTGCTGAGCAAGATTCTTCTAAAACTTATATGAGTAACTTGTGGTTTTCTCCCATTAGCTGTTATAAATGCCCCCTAATCATATACGTGCTCATTTTAAATTCAACTAAGTCAATCGATGTTTTTAGAAAAAGCTTCAAATTTGTAACTTGATTCTTTAAAGCGAGGTTTTTCTGTTCTTAGTAATTTGAAAAGATAAAATGCCAAAGAAGCAAGAAAAAAAATATAATGCAAAAATGCATGAAAATTAAATTATGCCAATGAAGCATACATTGAGTATATGGAGCCAAGTAAAAAGATGTGTCGTGATATCCCACTAGAGACAGAAGACTCCGCTATACCACGTGGTGGGGGTTCAAACTAAGACATCTTTACTTCTAGGGATTTGGTGTGTTGTGATATCTCACCAGGAAGCAAGGTCTAGGTGAGGGTTCAAACTAAGACACCTATCCTTAGCCATATTAGGAAGAAGGTGTTGATGTGATTTCCCTCTACGCTAGTAACGGGGTGGGTTTTTCAAACTACGAACACCGGTCGTTGGTTGTGATATCCTACTAGGGAGCGAGGCCTAGGTATTTTCAAATAAGCAATACGCATATCCCTAGCTTTAAGAACTTATGATCATAATGATGAAGATGTTGCAAAAAGTTCTACAGTTAAATTTTCGTTCTTTAAAATCAAGTTACAAGGTCTTAATAAGTTGTTGCTTTGAGTCATGATTCATCTTGAATTATGGCTATGAAAAATAGTTGATCAATGGAATGAGTTTGGAAATGAGTACACCATTTAAATCATAATTCCATGTTGGGAGTTAAAAGTTTCACAAGTCATCAAGATATGAGTGCTTAACAATTTAGACATATAATTGACAAATTGAATCTTGTATGATAGCTTGGATCAGTGGACTAGTGAAAAATCGGGGACGATGAATTTAACCTCAGGACTTCCATACATTAATCTATGGACGCTTTCCCTCATTCTATGATCCCAATGTTGAAAAAATAAAGGGAATTCAAACAGGTAGTTAAAGAAAAGAAAAGAAAGGAAAATCCAAAAAATTAGGGATATTAGTGTACATATAAAGCAATTGTGAAAAACGGGACTTATCAAAGCTATTGATTCATGTTCCCCTTATGACGAACAACTATTGCTACTTTTTCCACCACCGACACCAAGGTAATTAGTTGAGGGGGATCGAGATTCTTAGTTTTCTTGAGTGTTTACTTCATAACATTGCGTGAGGACACGGCAATACCTTAGTATGGGGGATTTTGGTATGTGCTTAATTACACATACCATTTTCCATTAAAAACGGACTTAAGTGACTAAAAACGTACCATAATACATCGTATTTGTATGTTTTGCATTTGTATTGTGCAGGAACGGATATTCAAAAAGAAAGCCAAAAAACGGCTAAACCAAGCACGGGGTGGAAAAGACAAAGTAAATCCGTAGCCAAAGTCAGTCAAAGTCAAAAGTCAGACACATAAAGAAAATACAACTTGAGGGACTAAAACTGCCAAATCTCAAGTTTGTATTACAAAAGAAAAAGACAAGGGTCGAAATTGCAAAAACCTAGGGCGAAGTTTGTTATAAGAAGGTGAGAGGTCCAAAGCTGCCAACCGACCCCCAAACTACTTCTTCCCGCCCAAAACAAAACCCAGGTACAACTAGGCAACTTGGACATGTCGTCCCATACCTCTACCCTGCAAAACCACTCAACACCCTAGAAAAATCATTTCAACCACTCTTTCAACCCTCCCCAGCTGTATAAGTGCCATGTTGGCAATCCCTCACACCTCCCAAGTATTTTCGATGGCTATGATTGACTCCAAAGATGCACAAAAGAGATGGAAGGCTGGGATTTGTTCTAGAATCTCCTCACACAACAAGCACACTTAGTTTTTGCTCTCACCAAAGAAGCACAAGCTGCAAGTCCAAGAGAAGAAGACTTCGGCTATAAATAGAGCCTTTTGTAAGCCTTTGAGGCATATAGATATATGTATGTTTTTTTAGTTTTTAATCTTAAAATAATTTAGCTTAATTTTTCAGTTTGTTTTAAGTCACTTACAGCTTTTACTTTCAGCTTTGTAACACTTTCAAGTTTTAATGCAAATTTGTGTTTTTAAGTCAATTTATAATTCCAAGTGCTAAGTTTCTTAATTGTGTTGTTTGTGTTCAAAAAGCCATCAGTACAGCTTACTTATAAGCTGTTTTCATTAAGTAAAAATAAAAAGTTTAGTTAAGAGAAAATCACAAAAATCACTCTCAAACACACCAACAAGCTTACTTATGGATGATAAGCCATTCTAGGATGGCTTATGTCTCTCACCTAGCTTGTTTTATACAACTAGAGTTGTTGACTCTTGTTTAATAAAATAAAACCCAGTTTTGAGCAAGGGTGTTGTAAGATTCTCTTTTTTCTTGTATCTCATATTACTATAGAACTGCTTATTAGTGCTTATTCTTGACTAAAAGCTGTTTATAAGTATTCTATTTTATTATTTAACAATCTGTTTTTACTAATTAAGGACCAAATCAGCTTAATATAAAAGAAAAATGATTTGTGAAAACTTTAAGGGGTACTTTGAACTAACAGTACTAACCCATAGTTAGTACTGCTAGTTCATTTTTGGGATTTTAAAACTAGCAGTACTAACTTAAAGCTACCAGTAACCAACAACACCAAAGTTAGTAATTGTATAGTTTAAACAGTTAATATCTGTGGATCATTTTAGCTTATCACTTATTATTTCGCTAATTCAAGATTCCTTACTTGTTAGAGTAGATAAACCACATTCCTTAACTCTGTCTTTAGGAATAGCTTATTTAAGCTGTATTTTCGTTTCAAAGAATTATTCAACAATGTATCGAGTTTTTAGCTTTTTTATCTTATATGTCATTGTAGTTTATTCTAGTTTGACTTATGTCTTATGCCTAATGCTTATTATAAGGGGTAGTTTAAAAATCTGTTTAGCATATTTGCTATTTCTTCTAGTATAAATGGGTTTTGTAAAGCTAGCATACTAACTTAAAGCCCCCTACAGTACTAACTTGAAAACTGGCATACTAACACCAAGTTTATACTGTAGTTTAAAACCTGTTAAGTACTGTTGTTAGTACTTTTGGGCTGGAGTTTTTTCTTGCTTAATTTAGTTTAATTGCTTTTTGAATTTGCTTACTTAGAGTTAGCTTAACTTATTTGGTTTACCTTAAGCTTATTTGAGCATATTTGTGTCTTAGTTTAGAAGTTTTAAGTGTGTTTACCATTTCTAGCCTTTAATTCATTGTCCCCCACAGGAAGCTTTTTCTTTGCTTATTTTTATGTGCATTTGCTCATTAAGTTTAGTTCCCAATCACATCCTTGTCATATTCAAACATCAATCATCAAACGTCTCTCGATTTTCCATCTCTAGCCTCGTTGGGACATAACGACCCGGGAACACTCTATACTGCTTCCGGTTTTCATTGCTCTCGCGTGATTTCGTCCCTTGTTGTGTATTTATACATGTTTGTATTTGTTCACATATTTAAGGGGTGAGTTCGCGCGAGTCAACTTCACAAGTGGTATCAGAGCTTGTGGAGAAACTCTGAATAAAAATAACTTTATCAGATTTAGATCTCTTCCTAAAATACACAATATCTGGTGAAGAACCTACAACACAAAATAGCAACAAGTAAGAAATCCCTCAAATGGTGTCTACTGTAAAACTTCTTATCCTCAAGAAGGGTGAATATACCCTTTGGAGCATGATGATGAAGCAGTATCTCACTAACACAGATTATAGTTTGTGGCAAGTGATCTTGAATGGTGATAGTTCTATACAAGTAACAACTGATGAAAAAGGTGTTAAAATTGAAGTACCTCCAAAGACTGCTCAAGCACTATTACAAAGACAAAGTGAAAGAAAAGCTAAAAGCATTTTGCTCTTGGCTATTCCTGATGAGTATCAACTGAGGTTCCATGGAATAAAGGATGCAAAGTCTCTGTGGGCTGCTATCAAGAGTAGATTTGGTGGCAATGTTGAATCTAAGAAGATGCAGAAGACTATTTTGAAGCAACAATTTGAAAACTTTTATGTATCTGACACAGAAGGCGTAGATAAAGCATATGATAGGTTTCAAAAACTTATCAGCCTTCTAGAAGTTCATGGTGCAGTTGTTCCTAATGAAGATGCAAATCAGAAATTTTTAAGAGCTCTACCTTCATCATGGAACAATGTAGCCTTGATTATGAGGAACAAAGATGGTATAGATGATTTGGATATTTATGATCTATACAATAACCTAAAAGTGTTTGAAGCTAATATCAAAGGTTCCTCTGGATCATCTTCAAACTCTCAGAATATGGCCTTTCTCTCTACATAAGACACTAGCAGCAGTAATGAAGTTAATACTGCTAATGGTGTTTCTACTGCATCAGGCCATAATTCTCAGGGACAAGCCTCTTCATCATCATATATTTGATGAATCTACATGTTTCTCATTCTTTGCTAACCCGAGTCCAAGATGAGTCACAAACTTTATGATGAAGACCTAGAGCATATTATCATGAAGATTTTATGAAGAAATGGACCGTTAAAAGGCAGGTGGCCAGCTCTCATGAAGGGGTTAAGCGATTTTATAAGAAGACTGGAAGAAAGTTAATCTTCAATGGCAAAGAACCTGTAGGTTTTGATAAAACTAAGGTTGAATGCTTTAACTGTCATAGAAGGGGCCATTTTTCAAGGGAATGTAGAGCACCAAGAAAAACAAGGGAAACATGAATGGAGATGCAATGGTAATAGGAGCAAGGACAACACCAGCAGAACGTGTACAGTGGATGACCTCGATGTATTGGTTGTTCAGGTCAAAGCTTTAATTGTCCAAGATGGACAGGGAAAATGACTGGAGTTATAATAGCTCAGATGAACCAACTGAGATTGCTCTCATAAGCCTACACTTCAACTCCTCAGGGTCCTGACACAGAGGTACAAACTTGTTCTAAAAACTATGTAAAAACATATTAAAAACTTCAAAAACAGTTTGATTAACTACCACATACGCAGTAGTAAAACGGCTAATCTAGAATATAGCTTATCAGTTAGGCCTAGAAAAGTGTAGATGCACATTTAGTTGTTCATCAGCAAAAATGAAGCTGTCTATGAAGAAAAGATTGCAGTCTTAGAATTTGAAGTAAAAGAACAAAAGTAATGTTGTCACTAGACCTTAAAAATCAAATTAGATGAAACTTTAAGAGAAAAAGATGATTTAAAAGCTAAACTAGAACAGTTTGAAACATCTTCTAAAAACTTAAATAAACTGATAAAAGTCCAACTAAGTGCTAAAAAAAAACTGTTCTAGGATATAAGAATCAATAGAATGAAAATGATTCAAGTGGTAATTGAATTTTATTTAATAGTGGTATTTGATAGCCGTTATCAATGTGAAGGAGATGACAATCAAACAAATGAAGGTTTAAAAAGGATAATGAGATATTATGTTGTTCCACCTCCATTTAACTGGAACTACATGCCGTCCACTAGCAGACTTATCTTGTTTGCAGTATTGATGATTCTGTTTATAGGCCTACAGCAAATAAGACTAGTGCTAGTGTGTCTCAAGTTAAAAAAAAGTACCTCTCAAACTAGCAATACTAATGTAGAAATGCCTAGAGTTGAATCTGTTAGGCCTAGTGAAGTTATCATTGAAGATTGGGTTAGTGATGATGATGAGGACATTTTTCAATCTAATGATTTTCAAGCAACATACAAACCTAGTCTTAAAAAGATTGAGTTTACTAATGCTAGGAATGAATCTGTTAAACCTAAACAAGCTAAAAACCTAGGATGATCACTCAAAATCCTAAGGTAGATAGAAGAGATTGGAATGGGAAAATGACTCAAAAACTGGGGTTAGGATTTGGGTTTACAAAGAAAGCCTATTTTGTTTGTGGCAGTTACAGCCATCTAATAAAAGACTGTGATTTTCATGAAAAGAGAATGGCTAAAAAGTCTGTTTTGAAAAATATAGGAAAGAATATTGGTCAAAGGGAAATTAGACCAGTTTGGAACAGTGCTCAGAGAATAAATCATTAAAATAAATTTGTTCCATCTGCAGTCTTAACAAAGTCTGGAAGAGTACCAGTTAGTACTGGCAAGCAAAGCTCTCTAAGAGCAACAGCATCAACTAGTACATTCAGACCAGTTAATACTGCTACCCATACAAATAGAGTGAAAAGTTTCAAATTAAGAACAAATGGCATTACATAAGATCACACATTCGCCATAAGAAGGCCTTTCATTAAATCAAAACATCCCAACACTAGTTTTTCAAATGAAAAAGTTAATAATACTTCACCTAAATTAAAAGGGTGTTAATACAGTTGGGCAAAAACAACAGATAGTACTTAAAGGTTAATGGGGTTTACTGTTTGTTAGAAGGCCTCAGCAATTAGTGTTTTTGGAGAACCAAAAATGACTAATTTAAAGCAATTTCTCCAAAGACAATTGTAAACATGGGTCCTCAAAAAGAAGTAAATTATATTAGATCCACAAGGCAGATCTCAAGTCAGTAGTGGCTTTAGGTCCCCAGAGACAACTTACTTCGTTCCTTACTATTTTTTGCAGGGAAATCCACAACAAGCTTTGAAGAACCAAGGAATATTTGAAAGTGGATGTTCCATGCATATGACAGTGAACAAGGACTTCCTTATTGATTATCAAGAACTTGATGGAGGTTTTGTAGCCTTTGGTGGAAGTGCTAGAGGTGGTAAGATAACAGGAAAATGAAAGATAAGAACAAAAACAGATAATAAGTTTAGACTTTGAAGATAGTGATTATTTTTGTTAAAGAACTAAAGTTTAATCTTTTCTCTGTCTCACAAATGCGTGACAAGAAAAACAGTGTTCTTTTCACTAAAACTGAATGTCTTGTTTTATCTCTTGATTTTAAGCTACTTGATGAAAGTCAAGTATTGCTTAGAGTTCCCAGGCAAAGCAATATGTACAGCAAGCTTTGTTGGATTTAAAAAAATTTGTTCCTTCCTGTAGATTAACTGTTTGTTTGTAAAAGCCAACAATTGATGAGTGTCAAAATTATGCATAGGAGGCTGGGTTCATGTTTAATTTTAAAACAATGAATAAAACAGTGTGTGAAGTGAAATCAGAAAGAAGGTCTTCCTTCAAAGATTTTTGACAATGACCATACTTGTGTTGCTTGTTAGAAGGGAAAGCAACACAAGGCTTCTTGTAAGTCTAAACTTATGAGCTCTATCAGCCAACCCTTACAGATGTTGCATATGGACTTGTTTGGTCCAACATCTGTTAGGAGTATCAACCATAAGACATATTGCCTTGTAGTGACTGATGACTTTAGCAGGTTTAGCTGGGTTTTCTTCTTAGCCTCTAAGGATGAGACTAGTGGGATTCTTAAGAGATTTATAACAGAAATAGAAAACCAATTAAACCATAAGGTTAAAGTAATCAGGTGTGATAATGAGACAGAATTCAAAAACAGGGAAATGAATGAATTATGTGGATTAAACGGGATAAAAAGGGAATTTAGTGTTGCTAGAACTCCACAACAAAATGGAGTTGCTGAGAGAAAGAACAGGACTCTGATTGAGGCTGCTAGGACTATGCTAGCAGACTCACTTCTACCTACTGTATTTTGGGCTGAAGCAGTTAATACTGCTTGTTATGTTCTAAATAGGGTTTTAGTGACCAAGCCTCATAACAAGACACCCTATGAACTTATAATTGGCAGACCACCAAGCATAAGTTTCATGAGACCTTTTGGATGTCATGTTACTATTCTAAATACCCTAGACCCTTTAGGCAAATTTGATGGGAAGGCTGAAGAAGGGTTTTTAGTAGGGTACTCTGTAAATAGCAAAGCTTTTAGGGTATTTAATTCTCAAACCAGAAAAGTTAAAGAGAATCTGCATGTAAACTTTCTTGAAAATAAACCAAATGTTGCAGGACAAGGACCTAACTGGCTTTTTGATATTGATTCCTTAACAAATTCTATGAACTATCAACCAGTTACTGCAGGGAATCAAACTAACAAAAATGCAGGTCCACAAGAAGCTAATGGTGATACAGGTTTAAAGAAAAGTGTTGATGCTAGACCAAACTGAAGAAAAGAATCTTGTTTAATTGCTTAGCTTGGAACTTGTGAAAAATCGAGGACGATGAATTTATCCGTCAGGACATCCGTAGATCACTCTACGGACGCTTCTCATTCTATGATCCCAGTGTTAATAAATAAAGAAAGTCAAACTTGTTAAAAAATGAGAAAATCCAAAAATATTAGTTGTAGTTAGTGTAAATTCAGAAAATGGTGAAAACGGGGCTTACATGTTTACTTCATAACATTGCGTGAGGACACACAATACCTTAGTTTGGGGGATTTGATAAGTGCTTAATTACACATATCTTTTACCTCTAAAAACGAGCTTAAATGACCAAAAACAGACAAAAACTGCCAAATATATGTTTGTTTTGCATTTGTATTGTGCAGGAAGTGGATATCAACAAAAAGACAGAAAACCAAGCCAAAATGACAAAACTGAGCATGGAATGGAAAAGACTGTGCAAAATCAAGGCCAAAGTCCAAAAATGCCAAAGTCAGAGTCAATACTGAAGAATCAGCAGTCAAACCGGAGCCGGAACTGAAGAATACTATTGAATGCAATCTTAACCCATCTGATGGGCCGGGAAAGCCCAATAGTATATCTATGAAGACTGTGAAGACCAAATGGGCCCTCAATCAATTACAACAGCCCATTTGTGTGCAATTGACAAAGACCGTGAAGACTTTGAAGGCCCAATCCTAGCCCAGTTACAGCCAATCTTAGCCATTGTACACACAAAACCCACTTCATAATCTTATTGGGCTTGAAAAAGCCCAATAACCAAAACCAAACCCAGTTGGGCCCAATACAAGCCCAATGGGCCCAACACAAAACCCAAGCCCAATTATGGCCCATTTATCCTTTTTATAAAACAATAAGGACTAAAAAGGTCATTTTTAAAAGTGTTTTATAAAGAAAAATGGAAAAATAAAAGAAAGGGACTAAATCTGCCAAAACCATAAACCTTTACCCTTTTTAAAAACCTAGGGGGCTGTTTTGCAAAATTCCAAAACTTTCTTTATTCTTTAGTTATAAAACGCAGGGACCAAATTTGCAATTTCCTAAAAGTCTCTTTGTTTTCTTTTAGTTATAAACCACAAGGACTTAAGCTGCCATTTTCCAAACATATTTATAACTGAAAACTTGGGCTTAAAACGAAATGAAAAGAGTGAGAAAGTTGGAGGACTAGAATTGCCTCTTCCCCAACGTTTTCTTTTAAACCTGCAACTACACACTGTACCCTCCATGTACCCGCCAAAAACCCAAACCACCTCAAAAGCCCAAAATCCTTTTTTATTAAACTTTAGGGGCCAAAATTGCCAAGTTTTAAAAGTTGTTTTATAAAGAAAACAAAAGAAATAAAACACAAGGGCTGGTTTTGCAATTTGCCAAAACCTCCTTTTGCCCTTTTAGTTATAAAACAGCAGGGACCATTTTTGCAATATTACCAAACCTCTTTTATCTCTTTTGTTATAAAAACGGAGGGACTAAAGGTGTTACTTTCCAAACTTTGTTATAACTGAAAAAGGGCCAAAATAAAGTGAAAAGTGAGTGAGAGATGGGGGGCCATTTGTGCCTCTTCCCCATTCTTCGCGTTTAAACCCTGCAACCCACCCCCCGTACCCGCCAAAAACCATACAGCCTTTCCCCACGGTTTCAAGCCAAAACCACCTCCTTAGTACACTCTACAGCTCACCCCTCACCTCTTCCCACCTTACCCTACCCCTATAACCCTCTCCCTGGCACAAACACTCAACCCCGTACCCCCCCTTCAATGGTGAGATGGTCTTCAAGGCATATGGAGGGCTGGGATTGCTTGGATTGCTTCCTACTCTCACAAGAAACACAACCCAAGTCCAAGTAAAGGCTGGAGACTTGTATAAAAGAGAAGAGAGCAAGCCGAAGAAAACACACCATTTTTTTTATGTTTTTTAGCTTAATTTTAAATTCCAAGTCTTTCTTTTAATCATTTAAGTGTAACTCAGTTGTTTTAAAGCTTTATGTTGTAATTTTTCTGTTTTTAATATAAAAGTTAAGAAGTCTAATAGTGATGATGATTGTGTGATTAGACCTTTATTTGAACAGAATAAACCTAGTCATGCTAAAATCATTTTGTTAAATCAAATGAAAATACTAGGAAATCTGTTATTAAACAACACACATATAGGCAAGCTGAACACCTTAGGAAAAATCAGAGTCCTAGGGTTGATAAAAGAAATTAGAATGGAATAATGACTCAGAAACTAAGGGATGGTTTTGAGTTCAATAGGAAAGCTTGTTTTGTATATGGAAGTCTTAACCATTTAATCAAGGACTGTAACTTTTATAAGAATAAATGGTTGGAAAATCTATGTTGAATAATATAGGAAGGGTTATTGGTCAAAGGGAAGTTAGACTAGTATGGAATAATGCTCAGAGGGTGAACCATCAAAAAAAATTGACTTACCCATATCCTAAAAGGAATTGTGTTCCAACAGTAGTTGCAACAAAGTCTGGACTAATGCCAGTTAATGCTACTAAGCAAAGCTCTCCAAGAGCAGCAACATCAATTAGTACTGCCAGACATGTTAATACTGCTACATCTAAACCAAGAGTGAATGCTCCATTACCTACAAAATATTCTTATTTTAAAGCACATTAACCATTAAGAAGGCCTTTTAACCAAAAATCAACAATCAAAACCAATAATTTTAATGAAAAAGTTTATACTGCTAAGTTTAATAATGTAACTACTGCTGAGCTAGAAGTAGTAGTTAGTACTGCTGAGGGAAAAAGGGAAAATGCTATTAAGTCCTGAAATCTCTACTTTAATCCTTTTCGCATACTATATTACTCTCGACACGCCAATCTACATTCTGCTCGCGAGCTTTCATACGCTTGCTAGAACCTCATTAAATCATCTCGGTGACAAAACAATCTCAATTGCATACTCTGAGCCCCTTCTTCGATTGTTAATTCTGTTCTGGTAGGATTTTATGTGAGTTATTGCGCGCGCTAAAACATACACACACACACACACACTCTAATTCCTCCATATGCCCAAAAAGCCCCTAGCCAACATGCATAAATTCCCCTGGTGCTGAGCACCATTTTCAGCCCTCTTTATCTAGCTTATTTTGTATTAAGCCCCTAGTTTCTTTTAGCTTTTATTGTAGCTTATAGGTAGCCCTTTAATTCCCCATAGTTTTGTAGCTTATCTCCCCCTTTAGCATAGCTTATTATAGGCTTAAAGTAGGTACTTTTCTGTTTTTATAATAAGCTGTTAACATAGCTTAAGTCACTTTCAGCTTATCTTAGGGCTTATTAGATTTCCATAGCTTATAATTAGGACTCCCCTATCCCTATTTATCTGTCCCCCATAGTTTAGCTTATTTTGTTAGCTTAAACCTCAAAGAAAAAGCAAAATAAGCTTATAAGCTTATTAAGCTTTTGCAGCCCAAAAGCTTAAGTTTCTAGCTTATTTAGTGAGCTAAAAGCATAAGTGCTTTTACAAAAGTTGTTCCCCTTAAGCCCCTCTATAAGTTTCCTGTTTTGACTTTTAGCTAATAAGCTGTTTGGACCCTTCTTGTAATCGGGGTCCACCTCAGGGACCAATTGTGTAATTTCCTCTTTTATAGTTACCTTTGTTAGTCCCTGTGGTTAGTTTAGACCTGTTACATCCCACAACCTTTGGCCCTTATGTCCTTTCACGTTAGTCCTTTTGTTTAACAACAGTTAGCTTTAGTTAGTTTTTATTTAACTTAATTAATTTAAATTATGTTTAGAATTAATTATTTAATTACTTTTTTATTTACAACATAAAAATTGGCATTTTTATATTTTTAGAATTGTTAACTTTTTCTTTATTTAATTTTATTTTTTTAGAATTTTTATAACTTTTATTTTTTGTCTTTTTCTATTTTCTTAGTTTTCACTAGTTTTTAATCTTTATAAATTCATAAAAAATCCAAAAATTAATAAAAAAATATTTTTCTTTTTTACAAAATTACTTTTGTCATTTCGTGTCGTAGAAGGAAAAATATAAAATTTAGTATAAACTTAATTTTTCTTAAATTTCAGTCTTAGACCCCGATTTAAAAAAATAAAAAACCGGGTTCGTTTTAAAAAAAACCGTTTCTTTTCGTTAGCATTCAAACGACCTCCCGTTTTTAGTTTCTAGTTTTCCTTTCTATATTTCAAAATTAAACTTAATTAAGTATATAATTTTGATTTTTAATTTAATTTAGCATTTATTTTCTTAATTTTTAGTATTTAGGTTTCCCGATACCTGATTCTGTTCCCCGTGTTTTAGTATAGATTTAATTTTAGGATTTCCCTATAACTAATTTTGTTTCCCGTAGTTTTTAAGATCCCCATTTCCTTTGCTTGTTTTCCCGTAGATTAAATTAGGTTTTATTTAATTAATTTTAGTTGTAATTATATCAGATGTATCTATCATAATATTCTCCATCAGTCAATATTCGCCATCAAACCAGATAACTATTCAATTGCAGCCTCGTTGGGACTACACCAGCCGGGAAATATCTCCTTCCGGAAATCTTTTTATTATTGATTCTTAATAATTAATCTCTTTGTGTAGATTTTGACCTTTTTATTTTTCCTTGGTTAAGGCATTTGGTTGAGATCTGCATTGAGTTGTTTTTATATAGACGTAACTAAATTACGAGATTCAGCCTTACAACAGGACATCAACCAAATAATATCCAAGCTACCCTTTAAAGAAGCCGCATAAATATCCACAGGACCTGGAGCTTAAATAGTCCCCTAAAGAAACATTGCCCTCCCTAATCTCCTTATCCGACACCTCATCAATCATAGAAAGAGCGTCCTCATTCGATAGACGATTACAAAATAGATCACTTAAATCAACATGAGAAGTAGTACCTGATTGACCAATGAAATCCGTATAATGATTGATAAAAGCGATAGGAACCTGATCCCCATCAAACAAAGTACCATCCATATTAGTAATGCTATCAATCCTGTTCCGAGCAGCTTGGCTTTTAACAACTTTGTGAAAATAGGCTGTGTTTGCATCCCCAAGCTTCAACCACTCTACTTTCGCCTTTTGAAACAAAAATCTTTCTTCTTCGATAAGAGCATCTTGGAACGCCTTCAAATAAGCAGCTTCCTCTTCTCGTAAAAGTAAATTAGACGGGTCACCATCTAAAGACTTTTGAACCTCATCTAATTCATGTCGAAGCTTTTTAACATTTTCATGCAAATTACCTTTGTCATACAATAGTTTACGCAAAGGTTTCTTTAGACCCTTAAGACGTTTCACAACTTTGTACATCCAAAAACCGCTAACTGAAATACTCCATCCATTTGTCACAATATCTTTGAATCTCGTATTATGAACAAGAATATTGCAGAATTTAAATGGACGATGTTTTACCTCACAATTCATAGGTAACCTTAAAACAGCCGGCGAATGATCAGATATTCGATACGGCTGAAAAACCGCACACATCCTCCCAACCATTTAAACAGAAAATAATTAAATTCAAGATTCGCCATAATACGATCAATTTTCTTTAAGATGCCATCATTACCTTTCAATTTCTGATTCCATGTAAATTTAAGGCCCGTACTATTAACATCAGCGACTTCCATATCCTCCGCGCACTCTTTAAAATCCTGCATCCCTGTATTGATGTACGATGAACCAGCTGAACTTTCATCCGCTGATAAAGACATATTAAAATCTCCTAAAATGTACCAAGGACGATTCCTTATATAACGCTTATGAATAGACAAATTGTTCCATAAATCACGTCTTTGAATGTAACGATTATGAGCATAAATAAACAAACAAAACAACTCCTTCTTTTTAGCTTTGAACACAATACACACATGCATTACTTGATCATTGAACGAAATAATTACCACATTCACAATATCAGGGTTCCAGCCAAGAATGATTCTCGAACCCTTAGAACAAGCCATTTCATTTGACGTCCACTTCCACTTCTTATAAACATTAGAACATAACTTTTGTAAATTAGACTCTATCACGTGTGATTCAAGAATAGCACATAGACAAAGATTATTTTCAAAAATTACTTGCCAACCTTTTGTTTGCTAGGTGTTTGGGTTCATAAACCCTAATATTCCAAGAAGCCAATTATACATTTATTAACCACATTAGAGGGAGTGCTTGCCCACGAACCTATCCACAGATTCATTAAAAACATTTCTTCACATCCTCGTCATCACATACCCCGTCCATAACTATAGTCGAAGATGAAACAAACATATTCTCCGTATCATTATTCATTAAAGATTCAAACGAATTACTAGTTAAAAGAGAGCTAGTATCATTCATTTTAGAAGAAATAATATTTGTTACCGGTTGAGACTTACTAGCAGGCTTTGAAGGAACATTCTGATTTGGAAGTTTTTCCTGGACCGGCTTCAAAGCTTCTCCCATGTTAGGTTGTTTTGATACAACCTTATAAACAATGTTAGGTTTAGGTTTCGTGAATTTAACACCAGCCACCTGCTATGTCCCGCATTTTTGCTTCATTTTGCCATATCCTCCTTGGTTCACCTCGTATAGCCATCATCCTCCTCATGGGTATCAACAGTTTCTTTAACACGTTTAGGGCAGTCAACATCATCATGATCAAAAACTTTGCATACGTCACACCTAGGAGGAACCCATTCATACTCAATGTCCACAGTTTCGAGAGAATGTCCAGTCCTATTCAGAAAGGAAATGGCCACAACAACATTATCTTTCATTGGAGTATTCGAAGATACTTCAATGAGAGCTCTCGTATAATCATTCTTACCCCACGACTTTTTACAAACCGTACTAGTATAAGCATCAAGCATTATAGGGCTACCAATTTGAGAAGTAATCAAACTAAGGCCTTCTTCACAGTAAGCCACAATTGGAACATTATGCATCTTGACCCAAATTGGAGCAGCTGTAATTGTATCCTTAGTAAGCTTGGTATTTGGAGTCCAAATGTTTAAAAAAATGGGGACCAACCGAATCATCCAGGGACCATTTTCAAGGACCTTCTCCATGCCCTCACTCGACAAAAATTGAAAGAAAAAGAATCCTTTTTTTAGCATTGTACGTTCCAATCCATATTTCGCCCATGCATTCTTTACATAATTTTCCACCAAAGGAAACGCCAACCTATGGCCAATAAAATAACCGTACAATGTATTTTCAAATCGATTACTCATCTTTTCCACAACAGCCATAGGAATAACCACATTAGCACCCTGGACCGTTTCTGAATTCTTCGTAGCCTGTAGACGAACTACCTTAGTAGTAGCAGGTACATTAGGGTTTTTAAGCAAGGAAGCAAAAGTGTTGCTACCTTCACCAGGTCCTGATTGAAGCGATTCAGAACTCTTCCCATTCAGATTCACATGCTCATTAACAGCCGTCTTTTCTCTCACCACACCATCCAGCGACTCAACATACGTACCACTGGTTTGGTTTAAACGGAAAAAAAAAAAAAAAAAAAAACCGCCTTCACATAGCAGTTTCAACTTTTCCCCTCTTTAACAACTTTACCATCAATATTTTTAATCTTATCCACCAAAGAATTAACCTCCTCCATCTCTCAAACCCACGCAAAGAACAAAACCTAAAAGCCAACACGCCGTAGAAACGATTAGGTATAAAGAAAAGAACACAAACCCTAACAAATTAGGATTTGAAATCGACAAAACCTAAAACCCTAATCGACCATCATAAATAACACACAACAGCTTTTAATAATATTATAATGATCGCATAATTAATTAAACCCTAGTACCAATAAAACCGCTACACCAAAAGACAAACCCTAAAAAATCGGATAGATCTAAACCTAATGATTATGTCGAACCAAAGACGCACGATCAGAAAACCAATCAAGAATCAACAACGTATATCAAATGAATGGTGTTCCAACAAGAATAGAGAATCGATTAAAAAACCAAAACCCTAATCCTATAAAACACGTCGAATCTGATATAGACTATTAGAGAAATACAAATTAATGAAAAGGCCACAAATCAAACGTTTTTAGTGAATGATAATCAAACAGATTAAGAAAAATCGATCAAAAAGGGATGAGAAAGGGAAATCGCCATTTTAGGGTTTTTTGAGAGAGAAAGGGATCGCTTGACTTGGGTTAATTGGTTGTTTTATTTTATAAAAACTATTTTTTATTATGTTGACGAAAAAGAAAAATAACTAACTACTATAAGAAAATTATTACTAGTATTATTTTTACTATTACTATTACTACGAGAAGATTTTAGTAAAATACTAAACTAGTTACGACAATATTTTTTAATACTCTTTTTTAGACTTTTTTCTTGACAAGTTTCAAACAAACGAGTAAAGAAAGGCGATTTAATTAAAATACTCTTTTTTTAATCGACTAACTAACTAACTTTTTTTTACTAAAGACAATTTTATAAAAACTATTTTCTAACAAAGTAAGAAAAAACACAAAGGAAACCACCAACAAAAAATTGTACCTAATCAATCAAACCAAGTGGTTCGAATGACTTCGGGTTCTAACCACGAGGTTTGGGATCAAACCGTGCGGATAAAAATATGAAATTGGCACAAGGGGTTACCAACCGGGCGGTTGGGTGGGGTTTGGTTCGGGTCTTTCACGATCGAGCAAAAAGGGACTAGTTGGTCCTTCTCCCGATGAACGGATATTCATACAGGTGTAAAACACAACTAGGAATGAGATTAAACAAGGCTTGAACTAGGATACGAGGTAAAACGCAAGATAAAAAATTTGGATTTTTTATCATAAAATCAAGTCGGTTCGCGGCTGGCTGGAGGTGCTTCTTGGGTCGACAAGGGCCTAGCGCGGCTAGTTGCTGCTGTAATTTTTTTTCTTTTTATTCTTTCGATTGCACACGAGGCGAAACAAGCACGAATTAAACTAACAAAAAATAACAAAAACACAAGCACGCAAGCAGACACGATTGTCACATAAAACAAAACAAATCAAAACTAATTTATTTAAAACGGATTTGGTGAGTGGGTTTTTTTCTTTCGCAAGCATTAACAAGCACAAAGGATGTAAAACAAAATACAAAGATTCAAAACACATAAAACACAAACAAATCCCCGACAGCGACGCCAAAAACTTGATGTGTCTCGCGACTACTAGTTTTAAATTTATAACACAATTTACCAAAATAAGCTAAGAACACACGGGCAAGTATGACCCTTTAATATGTAGTTAGTTTGTTGTGGTAAGCCGAGGTCGTTCATTAGGATTTGGGTGATTTCAATTGTGAAGAATCTATGTAATAACACGTAACATGAAAGTGGTAAATTGGTTGTCACGTCCCAAAGTACCATGAAAGCAACAAATAACTCGAAAAGATGATTAAGCAAATTCAATAGGTAAAGACAACACTTGTTTGGCTTAGTTCATAATACTTAGATTATTCATATGAATCTATTTTGACAAATCGATTACAAGTTCAGAATATGATGGTGACAAATTCCAAATCAACCAATTCACAATTACGTTTATTTAACAAATTCGATTCGCGATTCGTTTCACAAATTCATTAACAATCAAAATCAAGTTTCTTTTGCATAATCAAGCCACTAAATAAATGGTCAATACAATAGATAATCATCCATAGACAAAACGATTATAACTAGTTGTTTGATGAAAATACTTTCGACATATGATATCACCAACAACTAATCAACATGATAAGCAATTGTTACAAAACTCAAGTACAAATGGATCTCAAACATAACATGAAATTGATCAAAACCATAATCAACATAAACAATCCTCATAGCATAAACATCATTCAAACAAGTGTATAAATAACTACTTCATGATTATTTTGACAAAAACCAAAGGTTCAACAATCATATCATTCATAAACATTCTGAAAAGTAACAAGAGTATACCAAAGTAGAAATTACAATCGGTGATGGAAGGATTTAGAGCAACCCTTAAGCCTCCAATTGACTACAAGCTTCGTACCAACCGAAAAATGATACCTGACAACTTCCTTGATGTTCTAGAGCACTACTTCTGGAAATGGCAAGGGTTTTGAGGTCTTTGGTGGTGGAAATTCATCCTTAGGGTGTAAGGAGAATTGTTGAAGATGTGTAGAAGAGAGAATAAGGATTGGATGATGAAAACTAAGGCATAAGGTCTCCTATTTATACTTGAAATGCCCTTGGCTACTAAGCAAGTTTCTTGTGCATAAAGTGTCATAAAAATGCCAGGGAATGGAGTTCTAGAGCCTTCTTGATCGTTCCCAAGTGAGTTGGCACCTTTAGAAGCATTTAAAGTTTACTAGGAGTAGTCAGCGAAAACAAGCCGGGTGGCTCGTTTCTCTGTCGGGCGGCTCCTCCTCCAGTCGGGCAGCTGGCTCTCCAGCCGAGCGGCTGGCCATGCGCACCAAAAAATATTTTTTTTGATTTTGCGTTTAAGCTTCCCGTTTGAGTTGTGCTTGGTCGTGGGTCATTATACTTTAATATAACTTCATTTTAGCTCTATCTTGGGACTTGGAAGCTTGTATGGTTGACTCTTTTGCTCTTTAAAAGCTTCCCGATCTTGATCTTTATGAGGGATTCTGTGTACATGCATAAATCTTCATTTTTTTTGGTAAAGGGGATTAATGACCCCGGTAAATTATATTACACCAAAAAATTCAATTAAGTACAATCAAATGTGACTGAATGTCACATTAACCTCAAGCAACACGCTTGAACAGCCACTACTCATATGACATGCCATATGAGACTAACTACCTATTACATAACCAATGACACCAATAGGAAAGAACCATCTAATAGAACATAAACAACCAAACATTGCTACTTAAAACACGTAGAAGGGAGCTCCCAAAGATGAGCAAAGGCCAACCCATCTTTGGACTTCTTAAAATGGCACGACAACAGCTTCATTCGAACGGAAGACATAACACATTCGATGACATCCTTAGCTGATCGCTTAGTGTTCTTGAACAACCTCCTATTACGTTCTTGCCAAATAAAATACGCAGCAGCCGCAATAACAAGCTTTCCAATGGTACTCTTAGAAGCTTTACGCTTGGCAACAGGCAATAAAAGAGTCATAATAGAATCAAACGTGTAACCTGAATTAGATAGCCCCGCAAACTTCTTTAAGTGCATACAAATCTGTTGAGAAAAAGCACACTCAAAAAACAAGTGTTCATGCGAATCCGGCTGAGTCTCGCACAACGAACACACCGTGGAATGACCAGCAGCCACGTCCCAAACACATAAATAATCTTGTGTCTTCAAGCGCTTTTTAATAATAAGCCACATATTAAACGCATGACGGGGAATGCAATTGCGAAACCACACAAAATCAGCCCAAGGCACTACATTATCCCTCGGCCTTATAGAATTCCAACATGGTAGACCGAGAAAGGTTTCCCAACACCACCATTATCACGCCATTCCAAATAGTCACACTTTTCATTGCTAATCATCGGAACAGGGATATCACAAAGTAGAGGATACTTGGTGGTCCAATCATTCGTCCAATGCCAATTACCCTCATGAATCAAATCACGTACCTTGGTAGAAAGATTCCAACCAGCTCTAAAGATGTCCCGAGATGATATGATACTAGATAAAGGACTAGCAGCACACCACCTATCAAACCACATAGACGTTTGAGAACCATCACCAATGCACGACCAAATAAAGCTCCGAATAAGAGGTCTAAGCTGTAAAATCACAAATCTTCGTTTTTACTTCTTCTATTTGTTCTTTTTCCTTGTTTTCATGTACTTAGCTACAAATAGACTTGAAGACACACTTTGACACAATTAAGTAACAAAAACATATATAAATATCCAAATAATATGTACAAAGACCATGATAACGCTCCTAAGAACATACTCAATTTGAGCATTATCATTGACTTTGTGAAAATCTTTTACTTGCTTAGCTACTGTAACAAACCTACTTCATTCTGGCTGAAGATGATTCACAAACTTTGTATTTATTTAAATAGGTGTCATTGTCATGTTGATGGTATTCATATCATTTATCAACTTAGCAAATCTCAAATAATATGAGTGAATTGATTCTCCTTTCTCAGATGTAAATCTATCAAAATCATCATATAACTTTGACTCGCATTCTTGTTTTGTTAGCTCAGTGCCTTCCATTAATTCCTTGTGGACGTGTGATCTCTGGAGATTCTTTAGTTGTTGGAATAGTGATCTCCTCTTTGTGTTGAAAAGGACCGTTGTTGATTGAATCAATTAACATTTCACCATTCTCCTTCCCTTCTACGTAAAGTAATATACGACTCTTCCAACTATCATACATGCCTTTCTCGAGCATTGGTGGTCAGTTTTCAGCACCCGCAGCAATAACATTCTCAGCAATTGTAGCCATTGATGAATTGATGATTTGTTTTGTTATGAAATGATATAAAGGATCGTTTTGATGAAAAGGAAGTATTGTGTGGTTTGTTTGTTGTTGCTTTTGTGATTTAGTGATTAAAGATTGTGTCTTTTGAGTAAACCGAGTATAAAGATCGAAACTTTACCAGTTTAGGTTTACTAAAGTTAAATTACAAGCCCTAGTTATTAGAGGTTCTAAACTTTAATTAATCTAAACCTAGTCTTGTAATTAATACAACCTTAAACTAATTAATATAACCCAATTTCATTAAATGTACCACTTGAAACCTAGTTTCCCAAAACCCTAATTCGGTTAAGTAAGGTTCGGTCAAGTGAGGTTCGGTCACCCTGGTTCGGTTAGCAGGTTCGCTGCTAGGTTCGGTTACCCTAATTCGGTTAGCAGGTTCGCTGCTAGGTTCGGTCTTGTGGTTCGGTCAGACAGAGCTTCGCTTGTAAGGTTCGGTCACACAGTTTTAGTGGACAAGGTTCAGTTACCAGGTTCGCTGCAATTTGAAATTACCTTGTTCACTTAATTGTGTAACAAGTAATAAACCACAACTAGGATTGCTAGTTTTGTAGAGAAACGTGGTTCACATGTTTTTGTTCTTCTAGTCCAACGAAATACCAAACAACACACTAGGTTTTTTTTGGGTAAAAGGGACTCACCCCGGTAAAATATATTCCCAAAAAACCATGAAGTACAGATGGAATGTGGCTGATATACCACATTAACCTCAAGCTTTAAATAGCTTGATAAACACCTAAAAACTAGTATTTATGACAGACCATAAATACATACATCAAATGAAGAAAACTACAAATATCTAAATCAACACCATCTAACTCGAATCATCTGGGTTGAGGATATTCGCTGACTCATCATAGATATTATCGACCACTTCATCATCCACTTCATGAGCTAAAGCAGAAAAAGAGTTAGGAGAATTAACCTGGCTCATATTCTGAACATCAGAAGATGATTTGCCCACATAGTCCACATTAGAAGTATTATTCTGATGTGCACTACCAGAAGCAGCAGACAAAGGAGGAATCTTCTTTAAATCATTTTTTGGAGCCTTAGGTTCATACCTCATCGTGGGCCCCACCATCTTATAACCAGCAGCAGATTTAGACTTACCTCTGTTTTTCTTCTTCTTTGTAACCTTTTGGAAACCATCGTTAACCGATTCCATAGGAGGATTAACGATATTAGAAGTATTAACATTTGTGGCAGAACCCACATTTAGAGGACAATGATCAATAGTATGACCAAAAATCTTACAAGTATCACATCTTGGAGGCTTCCATTCATATTCAACTCGGATTGTTTCTTTAGTGAAGTCTTCACTCATCAAGGAAGGAACGCCAATAGTAATAACATCAACCAATTCAGAATCTGAATTAACTTCAATAAGACATCTTGCAAAACTACTTCTCCCCAATATGACTCTTTACACTAGCGTTTCGTTAAAAGAATAAAACATAATAGTTTACCATTCGTATTTGAACGATTAAATACAAAAAGTAAGTAAAGTGTGATCTCCCTTAGACTTCAGGTGGAATTCTTTGAAGGTTTGAAGCCTTTGTCGCCTCTCTAATTGGTTGTGGAGGAAGTGATGTCGAAATAGCTTGAATGAGGCCTCTATTTATAGGTATCGAACCTGTTACGGCTTAATTTATAAATGTATTACGCCGTAACCTTCTTACACGGCATTCCATAAATAAGAAATTGTTACGGCGTAACTAGATATGGTGTTACACCATAACCTTCAAATAATTTCCATATGTACGTGATCTTCATTCCATATTTGTGGATCTTCATGGTTACGGCGTAACCATATTTGGTGTTGCGCCGTAACATTCTTCAAATATTTACACTTTAAGTCCTTTTTCCCTTGTTTCTTGTTACTTTCCTGCATTTCACCTGAAAATTACAAAATGATAGAAAATATCTTATTTTCGAGTGTTAGTGAAACATTTGCAGGTAATATACGGGATATTTTTCTACCAAAAAGTATTAAATATTTGATGTTATCAGTCTCTTTGGAGGTCATTTCATATTACTTATCCATTGTGCTATGACGTCTCACCCTAATGTTACCGTTCCGCTGCTACCAGACTTTGGGGGTGTGACATTAGACGATATTAAGTGTGTAATGGTTAGTCCAATAAGCTAGTCCGTATGTCTAAGTAATGTAATAGTTCAAGCCCGGCCCATGGAAGCCCATGAGAAGCCCCATGGTCGGCCCTTGGATATAAACCCTCTCTATACATAGAGTGGGTGTGTGAGTGTCTGTTTAATATGTGAAATCAGGAAACTCTTCCAAGAATATCCAAACATTTCCACCATATCTCCTTTTCTCCTCTCTTCTATCTATTTTTGTATGTATATGTGCTAGATTTGTGAGAAAATCATATTCTTCAAAAACCCTTAAAAACCCTAATTTAGGTTCGGTTGGGCAGGTTCGTTTGGAGGTTCGGCTGACTTGGTTCGGCTGGGTCACTCACTAGCCAGGTTCAGCTGAGTGATTCGCTGGCCAGGTTCAGCTGGACTTGGTTTGGCTGAGTGATTCGCTGGCCAAGTTTGGTTGGACTTGGTTCGGCTGAGTAATTCGTTGGCCAGGTTAGGCTGGACTTGGTTTGATCACACAAGTTCGGCGTACGAGGTTCGGTTACCAGGTTCGCTAGAATTTAAAAATACCTCGCTCACTTAATTGTGTAACAAGAAATAAACCACAACTAGGATTGCTAGTTTTGTGGAGAAACGTGGTTCGCACGTTTTTGTTCTTCTAATCCAACGATATACCAAACAACACACTAAGTTCACTAGATGTTATTTTAAACATGGTTTGCACGTTTTTGGTATCCTTCTACAACAAAACTAGGATCACTAGTTTGTATAACCTAATTGGTTCGCACAAGTTGTTACTTTCCAATCCGAAACCAACAAAAATCACAAACTTTCAATTAAAAACACTTAAAACACAAATAAAGTTTAAACCTTTTTATATTTCTAAGATCTAAACCACTAAAGGAAGCTTAAAAATCAAGACGTTATGGTTTTTCAACATAAAAAAATTGATATTTTTCTTCCCTGTTGATGTTGATTGAATGAAACACAAAAGAAGAAAAAACAATGAACTTTGAAGCTTTAAACACACACAAACACCACTAATCATCCCATGGTGATTGATACTAATTATAATGATATCAAAACATACAAACTACACTATATAATATAGAGAGAGAAAGAAAGAGAGATGAGATAGATAGAGAGAGAGAGAGAGAGAGAGAGAGAGAGAGAGAGAGAAATCACCGGTGAAGAACATATATAACATTATTTGAGTTATTAATTGTCAAATTATTTTTAAGCCACCCTTAATACACGAACTGTTTTGGACAGCCTCTATATTTGATCGAAACCTAGCCGAAAATCACCACAACTTCTCCAAGGGCCTAATCTAACCTATCCCCATTCACTACTAGTTCAAATAACAAACCCATCACATAACTAACTTAATCCCATCTCCATCATCACACTACCTCACTAATCTATCTTTAAAAACCACTAGTTTAGTTTATGAAAAACATAACACAATATATGGGTGATGCTAGTTTTTAATGAAAATGCATAAACATGAACAAGATGAATAAAGAATCAAAAGAGAAGTTAAGGGATGCTTACAAAGGTGATGAACAAATAAAAAACCTTAGGTTTATGATTATAACCCAAAAACTATGAAAACCCAACTTAGTAGAGATGAAACCCTAGCTTCTAAAATAAATCCCTTGATCTTGTAGAATACTTAAACTAAAACTTAAAAAATTCCGTTGTTTTTGCCTAGGGGCTATTGAAATTATGAGAGGGAAAGGGAGAGTTTGTTTTATGTTTGTGATGAAATGGGAAGAAGAAAGTGAAGTGTATGCTCATATAGACATGACTACAACTAGTCTTGAAAATACCTAGAGATATTTTAAAAGAACAAGAAAATACAAGAATTAATGGGGATGAGGGGGGAGGCGTGGGTTTTGGAAGAAAAAAAGATAAGTGAGGAGTGTTGGTTGAAGGTTTGTAAGAAAGTGTAAGAAATCTTTGACCAAAATCTAACTAGCTGGTAGAAAATAAGGTGTAGAGTAGACTTTTATATATTTTGTATATAGAGGACAAAGGGGACAGTTTTAATGAGTTTATAAAGGGAGGGAAAATAATTATTTTGATAGTTTATAAGTATTGAGGGTAGTTTGTGCATGCATGAACGCATTAAAACGCAAGTTTAAGCGACTTACGTAAAAAGCGGTAAAACCAAATGTATATAACTTGTAAAATTTGCTCATGAGATTGATAATGTGTTTAAATAATGTAGACTAAATTTAGTCTCAAGTCGGTGTGCGTCCAAAGACGTTTTTCGTTCTATGCGGGATAATCTCCCGGTTATATGTTAAATCAAGTACGTAAACGTTCAAAATGAAATATTTCGAGTTAATAGGTAATTATTAACCTGGAATAATGCCGGTTTACGTTTAAAGTTGTTTTTTAGTTTACGCGATTTAACTTAATGGTTATAATTAAAAGTAGACATGTAGAGGTTCAAAGTAAATAATTTTGAGTTTATTAAACGTAAAATGACCTGTAAAATGAGGATTGTCACAGATGTTTCCCACAGGTGCCCCTTTTCTAATTGGTACTATATTCCCTATCACTCTCCCTTCATTCCATCTTTTTGTTATCTACTTCCAAGAAATGCATTTGATCTTATTCCGACGGACGGAGCAAAAGCAGATTATGTTATATTAGCTAATTGTTTTAGATTAAGTATATAGTAATGCAAATAAGGAAAATATAAAATACAAAAGAATTAAATAGTTTTACAAGTACTAGTATCTTAATTAGTTTGTTAGAAATGTTCTTTTTTGCACATTCCATTTGAAGTTTCCAGTTTACTTGAGTTGATGCTTAACTAGCAAATTCAATGCTATTTTGATGGGGAAGTTGGGATTATTAAATGCTATGAGCCTTTAGGGCTTTATTTTTTTCCTATATAAGACACATAAATATTGAATGGAAATATGCAATACATATTACTACTTTAAAAAGTTATGAAATAATTTATTTCAATGGCTCATAGTCCTCTCAGTGAACATTTAGTTGCTGTTTTTTAAAGCGAGCTTTACGAGGACGAACAAGGGAGTTCATTCTGCCATGGTAGTTGCTTCCAAATCTGTGAGCGAATGAGACACAGAGATGTGGTGATTGGAAACATTATGGCTCGAGAGAATCACCAGATTGCTTGTCGTGATGTTTCATATCTGAGAGAGATGCAGGATCACGATATGGACAGGATTCAGTTCTTTAGGAACATGGTGCGTGATTCGTACCATCGTGTTCGCCGTAAGAGATGGTTCATTAGCATGGTGACTGCGGTGTAGCTTTTGGAAGTAGGTCTCTGGTGGTATGGTGGGTTTTTTAGGCCATGCGTATTTTGGTAGTGGTATCCATAGTGTGAGTGTTGTTAGTTTTTGTTTTAGTGTTTAATCTTTTGATGTCTTAGTGTCTAAGAAGTAACAATCTAATGTATATTGTGGTTTTTAGTTTATGCAATGGATATTTCTTATAATGTGTTGTTGTTTAGTGTATGTTCATTTCTTGTGAGATGTATAATTTTATAGATTGTTATATAATATAGTAACTTAACTATAATAACTAAAGCAGTTACTGACAAAACAAATTTAACTAACAAAATCGGCCAAAATCATTTTTCTCAAACCAAGTGTATCATCATAAACATTGTATGTATTTCACTTATTTTCAGGTACTTTGTTTAATGTCTTCATGTGTTACGAAAACATTTTTAGTTTACCAAAACAATCTTTGATTATTTGTGTATTGTCTAAAATTCTATAAATATAATGATAATACGTACCTCAACATTGTCGATTACAGGGGGTTTTTGAGCTGACTAAACAGGGTCTACGTGAACATCAACGCATACTTCATCTTCAACTTCCGTCGCAGTGGGAGGCGGACTTGCTTGACCCGTGGCACGATCGACTTCTACTTGAGCATCCCTCTGCTCATCCACTTTAACATCCGATATGTTTTCTTCCATCGACAACATATCGTCTAGTTTAACCAACCCTTCTTCACCTTTATCATCAAATTGCTCATTTATATAAACGGACTCCAACATATGATCAAAACCAACAGTCCCTTGAAAATAGATTATTACTTTTAGTTATAATAAAGTAAATGTATTAATTAACTTTAAAAATTTAAATAACATATAGTTTATTATTTTTGCATACACAAACTTGGGATTGGGAAAATGGTTCGTTCAAATTCGGTAAGCACCAATCTATCCGATTATCGACATCAATGAGTGGAATCAACTACCGGTCCAGATTTTTCGTTACTTGCGAGCTGGACTAGCTGCAAAATGGAGTACTTGTATTGAGAGTCTGTATAAATAAAACCCGAACCTTCACCGGGGAAGACAGGTTTTTCGGATGCCACATCTTGATGGCAAAAATCTCACACACTGCGCTATTACTCTGTAATTCAAGCAATATATCATAACTTGGTTAAATTGTAAAAATGTATTGGAAGTAAATTATAAAAAGTACGAGGGTTAACATATCAAACCTCAGAACCAACCAATTCATGTGGTTTGTGATGCACTTGTTTTGCTACAAAATCTTCTGAGTTGTCTTGATACCTTAGTTTCAAAGCTTTCTCAACTACAGTGATTCTTTCTTTGACGAAATCAAGCTCTTTTTCTAAACAATATCATTCTACATCTCTTTTTCTTTTATCGATAATATGATATACGGTCGACGGTTATCCTTTCCGCGCCTTTCCTTTTGGTGGCGCGGTGGAGATACTTCGTCCTCCGGGCCGAAGTTAAGTCGGGCCTGTAGGCTCTGGCTTGATCTCTTTTTTGTTTCCTCTTGCATGAGGGCGACCAAAGTCTCGTAGTTTTGAGATACGAAATCACTCGGCGCCAGTTCAGTCGCGACCCCTTCCAGTGTGAGGTTGTCAGCCCCTAACTCGAGACCCTTTGTTTTCGAAGGGGTGGGGGGGGGGGGTGGCGGGCTCCGGGTGGTATTCATCTCCTGGCACCGTTTGGGGAGGGGTGGAGTGGAAAGTTAGCACGCTATAGACCTTCGCGCTTGTGATTATGGCGGTTGTCGTGGGTTGTACCCAGGGGCTGTCCATCGCTTGTGAAGGACCAGATCATATGGCGCATTGGCGCTTCCAGAGGCCTGCTTAGAGATCTGTCTAGAGGCTTGGTCGCTCTGCTTCTTCGCCTGCGGAGTCCGCTGGGTAAAGTTTCCTTGCTTTGTCATTCTAGATTTTGGCAGTGTTCTTAGTGTTGGGTCCCACGGATGGCACCAATCTGTTGATACAAAAGTTAGACGATTCTTGATTAGGTCCGATTTAGTGTTAATACGGATTGTTAGGCTCAGGTTCCTGTATTCATTTTAAGTCTTGATGTATGAGACCTGCTCACGAAGAAAACAAAGCTACGTTAATAGGGGTACCGTGGGTTGTCTCCCACGATTATCCTCCGGTTGTAGAGAGTAAGTAATCGGTTTAACTCTTATCACCATATACATGATAATCAAGGTTTCTAAGGTCATATTCCCTCATGGCCTTAGTTTTTATGTCATTCAGACCATATAACGCATAGTGGCACATAAGGTTTCTAAATGCTTTAAAGCATCTACCATACATATAACTCGAGTATCGGTCTCCCTTTTAACAAGTTTGGGAGCAGATCCTTTAGATGTCACTCGTGACATTCCAAATATTTTGTTAATACGAGATCCCATGATTAGTTTGAAACTAATTTTGGTACTTTTAACAGCATGCTTAATCATAAGTGTTTCTTAACAAAACAATTTTAATTCGTCTTTTGTTTAAAATACTAATGTTTTGTAAGATCCGTTATATAAAACCGTTTGAAAAGAAGTCTTTCAATTAAAACAATTAAACAATATCACCTATTACATAATGTTTTAACAAAAACACATATGTAATATGATGTTGTCAATTTCCATTAAAAAGATCTTAATAGATCTATTTTACATGATCTATTTCTATACTGAAACTTGTTAGGAACACAAAAGTGTCGGTCACTTCCATAGATATCTTTAGATAGCTCGTATAGTTATTTTTGGAAACTTAAGTAGGCTAGTAAGCCCAAGGCCCATGGAAAGCCCATGAGCCCCAAGCCTTGCTGTCCATACTTAGGGTATAAATACCCTCTCCATGCCTTGGAGAGGGTGTTGGTTGTTTATTTGTTTCACACATTTATGCATTTCTCTCTTATGTTTACTTTCTCTCTCTAAAAGTGTTCATCTAACCACTCTCTCTCTAAATCCACCTCTTTTTCTCTAACCTTGTATGTTATTAGATATCATTCAATTAGTATCAAGAGCCATGGAGTGATTTGTTTAGTTTTGTGTTTGTTTTTTTGTTCGTTTTTCCTTTTACACTGTACGCCTTCTTCTTGTTCTTTTTTTGTTTTCGAAGCTCTTGTGTACACTAAAGGATTATTTACCTTGGTAAATCCGATCTAGTATCTTAAGGATATATGTGTACATGCTTAGATTCAAGAAAAACATCACTTTTGTTCATCTTTTATATTTCAAAAGCTTTAAAAAGTACAAATCTTGATTTCAAAATTTTTGGCTTAATAACCATAAAGTTTGCATTTTTAAGATACCTATAGGCTTAGTAATACTAGTTGTACAAGAAAATTTAGGAAAAAACAATCAAAAGTCTTTTTGTGTTTTTGAGATTTTGTGTATTGTAACCGAATTAGCAGCTCAAAGGTGTAACCGAATTCGCAGCTCAAAGGTTAAACCGGATTCGCAGCTCAAAGGTTCAACCAGATTCGCAGCTCAAAGGTTTGAACCAGATTCACAGCTTAAAGGTATAACCGGATTCGCAGCTCAAAGGTCAACCGGATTCGCAGATTTCCTTTATCAACCAAATTAGCAGATTTCCTTTGTCAACTGAATTAGCAGATTTCCTTTGTCAACCGAATTAGCAGTTTGCTTGTTCAACCAAATTAGCAGTTTGCTTGTTTAACCGAATTAGCAGTTTGTAGTGTCAATCGGATTAGCAGTTTGCCTTGACAACCGAATTAGTAGTTTGCTTGTTCAACCGAATTAGCAGTTTGCTTGTTCAACCGGATTAGCAGTTTGTAGTGTCAATTGGATTTTTAGCTTGCTTTGACAACCAGATTCACAGCTTGCTTTGGCAACCGATTTGCAGCTTGCTTTGACAACCGAATTCGTAGCTTTCTTTGTTGACCGGATACGCAGCTTTCTTTGTCAACTGGATTAGCAGTTTTTATTTGGCAACCTAATTAGTAGTTTTCCTTTGAAAACCGAATTTGCAACTTCACTTGGGCTAAAGGTAAAACACACAAATTTGTTAACATAAATTATACGGTTTATCTCTTTGATTTGTAAAATCCCGTGAAACATTTATTTGCTTTCCCGATTTAATCAAGAATTGTAAAATTCCGTATAGTTTCAAGACATAAAACACACAAAAGACAACTCACAACAACACAATTACTTTCAATCACCGTTCGATCAAATAAGTAATCTTTTAACATACAAATTTCGCAATGACGACTCTTGTTGACAAAGCGATTCTTTCGGGTGCTGACAATCGTCCACCTATGTCAGAAAAAGATATGTACGATTCTTAGAAAAGCAGAATGGAGCTATACATGATGAATAGACAACATGGACGAATGATCCTTGAATCCGTTGAAAATGGTCCACTCATCTGGCCTACAATTGAGGAGAATAGAGTGACTAGACCAAGGAAATACTCTGAGTTATCTGCTACGGATGCAATTCAAGCTAATTGTGATGTCAAGGCAACAAATATCATTCTCCAAGGATTACCACCAGAGGTCTATGCACTTGTTAGCAATCATCGAATCGCCAAGGAACTTTGGGAAAGAATTCAACTTCTCATGCAAGGAACTTCATTGATGAAATAAGAAAGAGAGTGTAAACTATATGATGAATTCGATAAGTTTGCTTATAAGAAGGGGAAACACTACGTGATTTCTACTTGAGATTTTCACTGCTACTCAATGACATGAACATCTACAATGTGAAACTAGAACAATTTCAAGTGAACACCAAGTTTTTGAATACCCTTCCTCCTGAGTGGAGCAAATTTATGACAGATGTCAAACTGGTTCGGGACTTACACACAACTAATATTGATCAGCTTTATGCTTACTTGGGACAACATGAATTTCATGTAAATGAAGTTCGTTTAATGCATGAACACAACCCAGATCCACTTGCTTTGGTTGCAACCCATCAGATGACCCCGTCTCCTTATCAAACTCATCAGAACTCATACCAAAAACTCTCAATTTCAACCACAAGTTTCACTATATCAGTCTCCACAGTATGGATCACCTTATCAGTCTCAACAATACTCAAACAATCAATCATTAACACCTCTTTCAATCACTTATCCATCTAATGATTATCAATCATCAGTTCACCACAACGTTTATTCTCCACCATCATCCATCTCTCAAATGGAATATGTTCCCACAGTTAACCAACAACAACAACAACTTGAATTTCCCCAACTAGACTCAGGTCTAATTGTTCCAATGTTCAAGCAAGGTGACGATCCCATTAATGCCAGCAACCATATGATGTCATTCCTATCAGCTGTCGTCATATCTCGCTATCCTACTACCAACAAGTTGAGGAATTCGTTAAACCCTAGGAAATAAGCTACCATTAATGATGGAAGAGTGACTTTACAACCAGTACAGGGGAGACAAATTTCTTTTGCTACGGGTACCACTAGGACCTACACTTTAGGAGCAAGTGGAAGCAATTCTGGGAAACAAAGGACTGTTATTTGTTACAACTACAAAGGGAAAGGACACATGTCCAAATAGTGCACTAAACCTAAAAGGAAACGGGATGATTCTTGGTTTAAGGATAAAGTGTTGCTGGTACAAGCTCAAGCAAATGGTTAAATTCTACATGAGGAAGAATTAGCATTTTTGGCAGATCCAGGAACTGCAGAAGGTCAAGCCACATAGACTGTCATTACTCACAATGCTGCTTATCAAGCCGATGATTTGGATGCATATGACTCTGATTGTGATGAACTCAACACTGCCAAAGTTTCTCTCATGGCGAATTTATCTCATTATGGTTTAGATGCTCTCGCTGAGGTACACAATCCCGATAATATGAATAACAACATGATTAATCAAGGTGTGCGGGTGATGCCGTCTTTTGAACAGTCGAGTGTTGTGAACCATTCAGAGACTGAAATAACCAGTGATAGCAATATCATTCTTTATTCTCAGTATGTGACAGAATTACAACAGGCAGTTGTTTAGAATTTTAACTCATCTGCACAACAAGATGCACTGATTATATCTGTGATTAAACAACTGAAACCCCAAGTAATTAATTATACTAAGATAAATCTGGACAATAAAAGTGTTAATGATACTTTAACTGCTGAGCTTGAAAGATATAAAGAACAAGTTAAAGTTTTGAAAGAAGGACAAAATGTTGATTTAAAAAGTAAAGATAACGTTTTAGATTCATGTGAACAGTCTGTCGAGATTGATCGTCTTAAACAAACTCTTTCTGAACATTTAAAAGAAAAGGAATCTTTAATGCAAACAGTTACTCTTCTCAAAAATGATTTTAAGAAAGAAGAATCTAGAAACATTGATAGAGAAATTGCTTTAGAAAAGAAGATCAAACAGCTGGATAATATTGTTTATAAAAGAGATCAATCAGCATAAACTATTCATATGTTGATAAAACCACAGTTTTTCTATGATCATACCACTAAACAAGCTCTAGGTTTTCAAAATCCTTTTTATCTGAAGAAAGCTCAGCAGTTGGATACAAAGCTTTATGATGGTAATGTCATTAAGAACACTAGTGCTATTGTGATTCCTGACTCTGAAGAGACCCTAATGCTTGCTGAAGAGAGTCGTTCAAAAATGCTTTTAAAACAACAGGATCCAATGGTTTTAGAAAAGAAAGTTAATACCACACCAGTTGATTATGCTGTTCTCAACCAACTTTCTCAAGATTTTGAAAAACGATTTGTTCCACAAACTGAATTATCTGCTGAACAAGCCTTTTGGTCTCAGAATTCTATGAATTCTTCAGATCCTAGTCCTTCTTGTAGACCCACCAAAGTACCTAAACCGGGCAAAATAGGATCAACGCCCGGTCATTTTTTCCCAACGACTAGTGAAATTGAATCTTCGTTTAAGTCCAGATTCTGATTTGAATAAGCAAATAGATGATTTGATAATCTATATCTACTAAATAAAAGCAATTTAAACAATTAAACAAATACGGAAAACAAATAAAACGTGACAAATAAACAAGTAAACTAATTTTAACACCTAAAAATGTAAACTAAAATTCTAAACCTAAGATAGGACAAAAGAAAATTTTAGGAAAAAGAAAAAATATTTTTTTGATTATTTTTGAATTTAATATGAATTAAAAAACTAATTTAATCTAATTAAATCCTAAAAAATAGCAAATTAAGTTCTAAAAATTTGGAAAAATGATTTTCAATCTTAGAAAAGTCTAAAATATCATAAAAGCAAAGAAAACTATTTTTAACTATTTTTATTGTTAAAATCCTATTTTTAAAATTTAAAATAAAAGCTCAAAAATGAAATTTAAGATCTAAAAAGTGTAAAAATGATTTTTCTGGATGTAAACCTAAAGCTATTTTTTATAAAACTAAAAACTATTTTTTTGTATTTTTCTGAATCTTTTTTATATTTTTTATGTATTTTATAAAATTTTAACCTTCGAAAAATGATTAAAAATAAAATAAAAGATAGAAAAATCTAAAAAATTCAGGAAAAAACTTAAACACTAACAGAAACTCAAGAAAAATAAGAAGAACCAAAAAGCTTAACGAATAATCTCTCAATTGAGCTTATTAAGCTACGGCTTTTTATAGAAAAAGGAAATGAAAATGTGTACTAGTATTTGATTGTGTATTATGTGAATGGATGAGATAATGTAGCAAACTGGTTAAGGCGTTGGTGTTATAACTGAGAGGTCGTGGGTTCGAGTGTGGTGGCAAACCCTTTTTGCACTTTTATTTTTTTTAACTTTTTTGAAAAAACTAATTACTAGGACTTAAAGAAGACATAAAAATAAGCTATTTTAATAAAAAGGACATACACTAAAACTGACTAATAAGCTTAATGACAGCTTATCAAAAAGTTGTCTCAGAAAGTGGGCTTTTGGGCTTATTCTCACTTAAAAGCTTGTAACAAGCTCAATTTAAGCTTAAAACTAAAAAGGAAAAGTGTTCTAAGAAGCTTATAAGTAGCTTAATCTAAAAATGAAAAGAAATTAGAGCTTAAAGTACTTTTAAGCTACTGAAAATAAGCATGAATTAGACAAACTCAGGACATAAGCAAATTAGCACAAAATTCAAATGAGCTAAAAAACTTAAAAAGCTAAACTGGACTCTAAAACTTTTAAAGACTTATTAAACTACTTATAATCTATCTATATAAGCTATAAATTCTACCACCTTAAGCTAAGATTCAAAAATTAATAAGCTAAATTACTAACCTACTGTTTTTGGCTTTTGATGGTTTTTGTGACTTTTGACAGCAACATTAAGCTATGTAAATAAGCTAAAAAATGAAATTTAATTCCTAATCTATATTGAGCTATACCTAGACTAGAAAATTCTAAAAGATGAGCTATTAAACCCTAACTTTGTTGACTTAATTTGGGGCTTAAGGATCAGCAGTACTAAGTAACTTAGTACTGCTGATGCACTTTGCACAAATGCAAAGCTATAGTGCAGGTTACTAAAGAGTAAAACCTGCACTAAAACACACTCAATTTGAGTGTTAGAACACAAATCAAACACTAACCAAGCCTTATAAGGCTAGGATCAAAATTAGCAAGCTAAGATCAAAGCAAAAAGTACCTTGGTGCAGGGTTACCTAAATTAAGCCATACTTTTTGAAATTTTGAACTCTAACTTATAAAAACTAAATGAAAACTAATCTTAAATGAAAACTAAGCTGACTCAAGCAAATTTCACAAGTAATGTTGACTTTTAGAGGTCAAACACACTTATGCCAAACACCCCTTTACTACTATGACAGTTATGAGTTAAAGCTTATATTGCAAATTTAATTAACAAGTGTTGAATACCAGATAAAAACTAGCTTAAAACAAACTTAATCATCATGAATTAACAACTAAATAAGCCTTAATCTAAGATTTAAGCTAATTTACCTATTTTTTGGTTTTTTTCAAGGTTTTTAAGACTATTTTATGAAAAACTATGATTCAAACTAAGAAAGTCAAAAACAGATGAACTATTGAGAATAATTAGCTAAATAAAACACAAATAAGCAAGCTTAATAAGAAAATAAGCAGATCTGAATATAGAAAGCAAAGAAATCACTATTTAAAGCTAGAATAAAAGGAAATGAAAGAGAAACTTACAAACTCCTCTAGCTAAACAAGAGGTTCCCAAATAGGGCAGCTTCAAGCTCCCTAGCTTATTAGATAAGCTAGGGTAAAGTCCTTGAGAACCCTTCCATGTTTGGTTCTCCTTCCATAAGCTTATAAGTCCAAATCCAAAGGTAATTAGATTAAGAGCTAATTTTAAGATTTAGATAGGATTAGGATTTAATTAGACTCCAAAATAAGCTTATAGACTTATTAGAGCTTATTAAGGCTAATTGATAGATTTGCTTATTGAGAGAGCTTATGACTTAGATGAGAGCTTAGAAATGAGATTTAAAATACTAAAGACTGAATTTCATTAATTAAAGAAACTGATTACATTACTTAAAAAGGAAATTACAAATCATTTAAGGTAAATTACATTTAAGAAAAATACTAAATTAAGCTAGACTTAAAAACGACTAAAAAAACTAGATGGTGCGTGTGTGAGAGGTGAGGCCTATTTATAGCTGAACAAAGAACCTTCTAGCCCCTTGCCTTCATCAATCATCCACCCTTGATCTTTCTTTCATTGTTGATTTCTTTCTTGAGCCGTTGGATCTCATTTGTGGACACCTGAGGATTGCCAGCATGTCATTCTTTGATATGACATGCTGTGCTAGTTTTGTGAGAGGGTCTAGTGCAAATCCCACGTCTCGTGTGTGCTTTACCATTGCTGATGTGGCAAGACCTTGAGAGAGGGCTTAAGTAATCCTTGATTTGACCTTAATGACCCTGCCATTGTATACTAGACCACTTGAATAGACAATCGCACCCTTTAATTTTCAAAAGCCCTTTGTTTTGATTGTGGGGTAAAGATGGGGACGATGGGTGAATAGTAAAAACCCTTCGCGCCTTTTTTCGACAGTTAAAACTGTTGGACTTTGGTGAATTTGCAAATATGGCCCTTGTGTTCTCTTTTCCTTTTTCTAGTTATAATTTACTTTCGAAAATTGCAAGTTAAGCCCTTGTGTTTTATATAAAGATAAGTGGGCTAGGGTTTTGGGCTTTAGGATCCGGGTAAGGCCCAATTAGAGGTGAGGGGCTATTTTTGCACTTTTGTGAAACTTTGAGGGTTAAAATGGAATATTATGGGTCTTGTTGACTTTTGTTGACCAATGATTGACTTTTCTTTGACTGGATTTGACTGAGGCTTGACTTTTCTGGCTTCGGCTTTGATTCTTTGGCTTCTTTTTGTACTCTTCTGATTCTCGTGTCCGTGCTTGCTCGTTTTTGACTGTTTTCTTGTGATTTTTGATTTATCCGTACCTGCACACACAAAACACAAATACAAGCATATTTTTGCCATTTTTGGTCTGTTTTGGGTTTAATTGGGTTATTTTAGGTACAAACGGATATGTGTATTCTACACTTATCAAAATTCCCCAAACTAAACGATTGTGTGTCCTCACGCAATATCACATGCCTTATAACCAAATACCTCGAAACTTCCCCAAACTAAACCTTTGAAAAGTAGCAAAGATTTTTGTTGAGAGAGATAAGAGATCACAAGTTATAAAACACCCGAAAATGTTTATTTTTACTCTGAAGTTCCTTAACTTGCACTTGAAGATTTTGAACCGTTGTAAAATCAACGACTTTGGACTTGAGATGCTCATTTTCAAAATCATTTTTACGCAAACACTCTTCGAGCTCTGAAATTTTCGTTTGTTTAATCTTAACAGTGTTTTTCAGCTCAGCTAATTGATCCGGATCATCGTGTGAATTAAATCCTTTTGTTCTTTAATCTTTTTAGTATATTGTCTGTCATTATCGTAAAGCGAAGAAAAAGTGATTATACATTTTTCGTTTTCTTTCTCAAGTTTGTCACACTTTGCTTTATACTATTCGAAGCTCAACTTATCCCAACTACTCATATACATAGAACAAAATAAGGAAACAACTCGATTAGTTTACTCTAACTCACCCAACTCGATTTTAAATTCTTACAAAAAAATTCTAATGATCAACCCTATAAACACGCTTAATTAATCACCACAAAATAATATCCCGCGAACAAAAAATATTTAAGCTCAAATAAAACCGTAGACAAAAAAAATAATCCTAAAAATTCAACCCAAAATTATAATCAATCTCGAATTATTGACCCGCAATTTAAATCGTAGACTAACCAATTATACTAAAAACATTTAACACTCAAACATGACTTACTAAAAAAATTTGTCTAAAAAAATTGACACACAAAAAAAATATAAAAAATATTACTAACACAATTCGGGTATAGTAAAAAATATTAACACAACATGAGATCCAAAATTTAAAGCCCAATTAAGATTCGGCATGATAAGCACATTTTAAAGCCCACTACTTCTTGTCATAACCCTAATTTATGCTTGTATAAAAGAAACGCAGACAACTCCACACAAACCCTAAAGAAAATCAATCACCGCTTCTTATAATATCCTCTCACCTAACCAAACCCTAAATCAAAACTACACTGCCTCTTTCTTTGTCAAAACACAAACACGGATAATAATCACTCAATACAACTCAGATCCTACAAAATTATAACCTCCAACCAATAAACACGCAGCCGCTCTCACTCAAATCTTACAAACACATATCTCACAACAAACACTTTAACCCTAAATCTATCTCATACAACAGAATGGTATTCGATGTTTCCTTTTGAATGAACACGAACTCAATATAACCTACAACAACATCATATTTAATTTCTGTTAAGAACGAATCATCAAGATATGAGTAAAATTACGGGTAGGTTTTCTTGGTTGCTTTTTCTTGCAATTTTCTTGTTAACTGAAACAAAAGAATACTCTTGAACACTTGTTGTTCTTGCTCTTTTTCTTGTTATGTTTCGAAAAATAATAAGAAGTAGCTAGGCTTCACAAATTGATCTATGATGAGAAAAACTCAACCTTTGAAAATCTTTTTGGTTTGTTTACAAGGTGAGTCAAATCTGAGATCAAATCTTGATGTTTCTTGTTTAGATTTATTTATCTTTTCGTTTCTCTTTTTAAATCGAAACCAAGAACAATCTTAACACTTTGTTTATTGTTATTTTCCCTTTGGAATTTCATAAAGTAATAGATCTATGATGGCTATGGTTCACCCTGAGAAATCTTAAAGTTTTATTTCTTAAATTGAACCAACAAGCAGAATTTGTTTCTATGTTTCGATTTGATTTTTTTTATTATAGTTTTATATCTGGATACAAAAGAGGTATATTTTGTTTATAATAAAAATGGTAGAAATCGGTTCCTACTCATTTTTAGTTGTACGATCTCTTCTTGAATGTAGTAGTGTTTCGTTCTTATAAAAACTGGTAGATCAGTTTGAACTAGATGATAGTTGTTCGGTTTCTGCTTGGTTGGTAGATCGGTTTGAACTCCTGATTTGATTAGTTTCTTCCTTCTTTTTTGATTTCCACAAAAATGCAATTAATAAGACCAAAAACAACAACTTTGACACTTGACCAAAAAAAGTCAACGATTATTAACAATTCTTGGTTACAAACCAGTTTAGATCTGAAACAAAGCAGTTTAAAGCAAATAAAGCAGATCTAAAGCATTGAGTACTGAAAGTAAAGCACAAAAAAAAGCAAATTTGACTTTTTAGCACAAGAATAAGCTAAAAGAAGATATATTTGAACTTATAAACCTGAACTACAAGAATAAGCACAAGAATAAGCATGAATAAGCTAAAACTCGTCTGAATAAGCTCAATAAGCCATTTAAATAAGCACAAATGGATCGAATAAGCAGAATCAACCCGAATAATAATGAATAAGCACATAAATAAGCTGATTCAGTCAGATGTTCTATTAAGCACAAATATGCCTAAAATTAAGCAATAAGCACACAAAATAAGCTGATAATAATCTGATAAGCACTAATAAGCAGAAATAAGCAAATCCTCAATCTCATAAACACAATCTAACACTATAAGCACTAATCTACAATCATTGGCTCAGATTATTCCTTATTTCCATACAAGAAGTTATGACAAGATTCTTGATATCTGTAGTTAAGGATGCTTCCAAGATTTGATCTTTCAACAAATCATTTTGATTCTCAATTTCATCAAGATAGACATCATTTTGCTCAAACGCATCTTTCATTTCTTTTATATCTCTGTGAAATAGATTCTGAAAGTCATCAAAGTAAACCTGTAATTCATTAAGAAGTGGTTTGACTTTTTCTTGACAAAAATCATTACGTTCTAATGTTGATTAAAAATGAAATGAGAATACAAAATGTGAGCTTCACCCTCTAATGTTGATTAGAGAGGAGTATTTATAGGCTAAACACAAGGATAATTTGGACTAATTACACTTTTAGTCCTTGTGTTTTAACTTAAGCTTAAACTAGAGTAACTTCTATATAGACACCATATTTTTGATCCTAACAATCTTCCCCCAATATGGTGTCATATGGAATTACTTACAATGTATTCTACAAGTACAAATAGCTAAAGATATCTGCAGTTTGCTTTGTCTTCAACATGTACTTTAGCTTGAATCATTCCTTCATTTGTAGAGAATACAATGTAATCCGTATAAACTGAGTTGACTTCCCCCCAGATCATACCACATGTCTTTAAGTAGTTCAACTGCTTCCCCCTAAACAGACAGCCATTCGAAGCAAATATGACACTTTGATGTAGTTGACAAATCTTCTAACTATAGCGGTTTAAGCTCGCAGCGGAATTTGTAGAAGAAGAAGTAAACCACACTTAGCAGCAAATCTGACTTCTTCATTGCTGATTAGTAGCCAATCCACTCAGGGGAACATGCACATACTTCACACAAACAACTCATAGAAGTAAGAAACTCCAAGTCAATTAAGTCCCGGATGTTGTATACACCAAAGTCAATTAAGTCCCGGATGTACACATTTCTTCCCCCTGGTTGTTGCATCTATCGAACACTCTTCCCCCTGATTATATCCGATGACCATCGAAATAATCATAATTCGGTTACGCCCGAATGTTCGATAGAGAAGTCATGTGTGAAGTCGCTTCTCCTCAGACTTATTCAATTCCAACCTCGTATTCTGTCGGCTCTTTGTAATGATTACTGATGGAGAAAATGCAGTATCACAAACTTGATGCTGAAGTAGAATACCCCAAACTTGTGACTTATGTCTTGTGCTATCCACGTGACTCCAAACTTATACTGAATACTACAACGTAATTCCTTGAAGTATAAGTAGACCTAAGTCTCTTGACAAATCCTCAACTATGTGAGACACTGAGCACTACAACGTAACTCCTTTAAGTGATAGCAAATGTGCGCATTGAGCACCAACTTCTGCGTTTATAGATCACACATTGCTAGATTTGACAAGTTTTCATCAACACCGGTTATAAGCTCGAACAAGTTATCTTTAAAAGTCATCATCCAACCAACCCCGACTTTTAAGATATGATAAGTACACGCACCCGTGAAATTCCACTTCAACTTCAAATAAATGATAACGAATCATCCCCGTAATCAATTCTTGCGATTAAATCCCGAGACTAGCCTTTTGAACGGTTTTCGTGAATCTTTATCCGGATCGTTTTAAGCAATAAGTGATGTTTTGTTTTTGCATTTTTAGCCACAATAGTCCAGCTCATCAATTTAAAAAAAATCATAGCCCAAAACGTATGCAGCCTATTATAACTTGTGATTTAAGTCCAAACAACCCATTTTTAGATTGAGTCCAATAATAATAAGCAGCCATCATTTTTCGGTATAGTCCATACAACCCATTTATCAACCCATGTATGATTTTATATAATCAGCCCATAACCATTTTGATATAATATCTGACCTACAACTTCATAACCCTAAATCATTATAACATTCGCCTCTTTCTTATCAAGAACAACTCTCAACTCAGACAACAATAATAATTCATCCCTTATCACTCCTATGCCTGCACAAACCCATCTTTCTTTAACATAACAAATCCTCATCTTAAAAACACATCCCAACTGCTACTAATTTTTCGATTCACAAACAACAAATACACGAGCTTTTTTAGTATCATCCTTGTTTGAACGCACAAGAAGACTTCAGCATATAGATCCATGATAGGTTATTGCTTCATGATTTTGTATTTGCGTTTGTGAACGAATCAAAAGAAAAGAATATAACACAAGTTGTTATATGTCTTTCTCTTTGTTTTTCGTATATTGAACCAGAAAGATGTTCTTATCATAGACTTGTGATGATATCCTTTCGTGTGGATGTTCTGTTAAGGACACGATGGTTATTTATGTAACACAAATGAAAAGAAAATCTGAGGTCATCATATCAATCATTTTCATTTATGAGTTTGGTTTTCATTCGGTTTAGAGTATGGATATGATGGAGATGGGTGTGAGTTGTAAGAAAGGGATATATGATAGTTTAGATATGTGTTGTTGATTGTGATGGGAGTATGACTAGTGAGGGTCTTTACCGAGTTTACTGAGTTAACTCGGTAACTCATTTTCAGTGAACTCGGTGTGGCTGTGAATATTGGTTTGTTGTAGCAGTTGAGTTTGTTGTAAACTTGTTGTATAGATCTGTTATCTACTTTCTTTTCTTTTCCATTCTTGATAAAATAAACAATTTCGGAACCATTTTCGGAACAAGTCTGAAACTCGGAAGAAGCAGTTAGAATACCGAGTTTGACTAAAGCTTCCGAGTTTGACTTCTGATTTTGATGTTTCTAGTTCCGAAATTGTGAAATAAGCAGTTTTAGCACATCTTATGATTGAATCTGATCGAATTTGGACAAATCTTACGATAAAACCGTAAGCAGCCAAACTCGATCAAATCAAACACTATCGAAAATAAGCTACGAAACTGCTGAACTGTGTAATAAGCTGTAAACGTAATGAACTGCTAAACTGCTGAATAAACCACACTGAATATGCTGAATAAACCATACGAACTGAATCTTGGACTGAAATAAGCTCAAATAAGCTGTTGGACCGATAATCAAAATTAAATAAGCAGAAATAAGCCAAAATAAGCTGAACCGAATAAGCACTAAAACATCACGAATCGCTCCTGCAGCTCTGATACCACTTGTGAGGTCTTGATTATAGGATCAATAAGCAATAAAGTGTTTAGTCTAGAGAGAGAAAGTAGAGAGAGAAAGAGGGAGGAGGAGGATTAGAGAAAAGATTAGAATGAGATTAAGAAACACCTAGAGACACACCTCACAAATGAGGTGGTGGAGGGGTATTTATACCCAATTACAATATGAGCATGGAGCCCTTATCTTTTAGACTTTTATCATTTAGCCCCCTTGTCTTTTAGACTTTTTCTATTTAGCTAAGTCTTGTGACTTTATTTTAGTCACGAGCCTCACTTACCCTATTACACAATATTATTATTCTATTTATTATAAGACTTCTATCTCAATAAGATTGTCACTTTTATCAATCCTAACAGGTTTTGACGTGGTTGTCAAAGAAAGAACCACGACTACAGCCATCACTGAGGGCTCGTGGGGGTTTGAACATACAAAAGCTTGTGTTAGGGATGAAATAATTCCATTTGTAAAAGCACTAAAAAACATATTCAATACATTCGATCAATATTTAATTAATGAACATTCTGAAGTCCAAAATATCTTTCATCAAATGGAACAGGCTGTGGAACAACATCGTTTAGAGTAAAAAACGTTTGAAGTTAAAATGAATCAAGTCTTAAATGAAAACGAACGACTCTTGGAACAAGTCATCAACAAAGATATAGTGAACATAATTTTGAATTCTACTGTGGATAATGCTTCTGTGAATGTACATGAATGTGAAAAGTGTCTCAAACTTGAGACTGAGCTTCTCAACAAAAAGGATTTCATTAAAAAAGAGACTTACGAGAAACTGTTCAGAAGTTATACCACTCTTGAAAAACATTGCATCTCTTTAGAAGTTGATACTCAACTTAATCAGGAAATTTTTCAAAGAGACAATTCTATTTCCAATCAAAGTGCTCCAAATTTTAATCAATATTTTGAATTAAACGAATTAAAGCTCAGTCGCAAGAGAAAGACATGGTCATAAAGAAGTTGAAAAAGAGGATTAAATCGTTAAGTGGAAATATGAATGAGGATAAGCTCAAGAAAGACATAGAAGAGATTGAAACGATAAATATTGAAATGGATCATAGGGTGTCAAAACTTATTGCAGAAAATAAACATTTGAAACAGACCTATAAGCAACTTTAGGATTCGATTAAACCAACACGTATTCGATCAAAAGAACAATGTGATGCTTTAATTAATCAAGTTAAACAAAAGTCTGTGGAAATCTCTGATTTAAATGTAAGTCTTTAGGAAAAAAATTTGGTCATTACAGCTCTCAAGGATGAATTAAGGAAACTTAAAGGAAAAGATTTAGCTGATAATGTTGTTACCAAACACATTGTTGCTCCAGAAATGCTTAAGATTGATGTGGAACCAATAGCCCCTAAATTGTTGAACAATAAGACAGCTCACTCTGACTACCTTAGGCACACTTAGGAACAAGATGTGATTATTTGGGAAATAGTGGAACAAGGAAAATCACAAAATCCTCTAAATAATTCCTTAGACTCTGCCTGTAAGTATACCAAACGAATTCAGGAGTTGCTTATAATAATCAGACAAACCTGCCCTAGCATTAATAATTCAAGTGAAAAATTAGTGGCTGTGACCCCAAAGAACAAGGACAAAAAAGTTAGATTCACTGAGCCCGTCACATCCTCAGGAAACACAAACACAAAATAGGTTCTTCATCAAACCTAGTTTCTAACAAACCTATGTTGTCGTCTATAGGAGTAAAACCGTCTACTAGTGCTAGCAGATCACAGCCTTCAGGCAATACAAAGAAAGATAAGATTCAGCGAACACCAAATAGTACTCAGAAGAATAAAGTAGAAGCCCACCCTAGGACAGTTAAATCTAGTTCAAAAAATAAGAATTGTTTTGTTGAACCTAAAGGAAATGCAAATGTGCAACATTACAAGCTTAATGTGAATTCCGAACTTCTATGTGTTAAGTGTAATGGTTGCATGCTTTCTGATAATCATGATTTGTGTGTTCTTGATTTTATCAATGATGTGAATTCTCGTACTAAATCTAAATCTGCTAAGAAAAGCTCAAAGAGAAAAGTTTGGAAACCAACCAGAAAAGTGTTCACAAATATTGGATACACTTGGAGACCTACTGGTCGGACCTTCACTATAGTAGGAAATGCGTGCCCTTTAACTAGGATAACCACAACTGCTGAAGTGCCCCTTAGGAAACCAACTGCTCTAGAAAGTGATACACCTAAGCCTGTAGTAACATTGGTTTACTCAAGGAAACCTAGGAAATCTAAAACTAATGTTCCCGTTAGCAAACCTAAGATTATTAAATCTATATCTGCTAACAAAAAGGAACCTAGTAAATCTTGGGGATCCATAGTTTCTGATGTTCCATCTTCCTCTCTTGATGAATGCAGGTCGTCCAAATTGTTCTTTGGTATTTGGACTCCGGCTGCTCCAAGCATATGACCGGAGATCGCTCTCAGCTCACCAATTTCGTCAATAAATTTTTAGGTACTGTAAAATTCGAAAATGATCACGTGGCAAAGATATTGGGATATGGTGATTATCAGATTGGGAATGTTACGATCTCATGGGTTTACTACGTAGAAGGACTTGGACACAACTTCTTGACTTATCATTTTTCCACGTATTTGGTGCACTTTGTTATCCGACAAATGATAGCGAGAACTTGGGAAAGTTACAATCGAAAGCTGATATTGGTATTTTCATTGGCTATGCACCCAGGGGCGAAGCCAGGATTTCGAGTTAGGGGGGCCAAATTTTTTTCGATTTAAGTTTGGGTTTCATGGTCCTAAACAATATCTTCTAGTCGCTTGTAAAGAGTATCAATTGTTCTCCTCTTACTCATGACTCCTAAGTCAACCTAATATCATAAAATTTTTGTAACAAAAGCAAACAACATGTTAATAATCATAACTTTGAAATCTCAGTGAGCTTGTTAATTTGGTAACTTAGAATCTAGAGTAATTGTGTTGTCAAATGTCAAGTGATCAACTCATTATTAATGTACTTCTACTAGTTCTACACAAACTCTCGTTAACACTTAACAAGTAATAAGGAAGTAAACATATAAACAATTAAGAGTAATCAAGTGAACATTAATGTTCAACTCTCCATAACACTTGACAAGTAATAAGCAACTAAGGATACAAGCAATTAAATATGAAATTGGTTTCGATCATGTGTTTAAATACCTAGTTTTTTAAGAGCTCCAATATTAAAGATGCTCAATCACATTAGATCTAAAAATTTGTAGCAAAAAGATGAGGAAGATCTATTTTTAAATAATATGAAGTTCTACCTTGTTGATTCAGGCCGTATTATTATGAGAACTTGCCATTGCAATTATGAATTATTCTTGTCCGATCAATGACATGCCTTGAACATCCTATCAACATTAAAATAGTAAATGAAGTTGCAATTTTAGAACCTCTCCACTCTTAAAAAAATCAAACTAAATATCAAATATAAAGTTACATAGTATAGATTCCGCTCCTACTTGTCGAACACCATTCTTGTAAGCCTATATAACAGATGTTAACGTATATTAGTTTACATTTAAAATTGAACAAATCATGATGATAATTCAGTGGTTTGTAACTTTATTTCAATTCTATATTGTATTGAAAAAACCACTAGCATTATGACTACAAATTACCACCATAACACATATTAGTCCATCATCATGAGAAAAAACATACATACATCTTTCCCAAAAAGAACTGCTTTTACTTTTGGAGAATTTATAGCCACCTGACATGCAACTAGCTTTAGTGTAGCATCTGAAGAAGAGAGTTTTAACTTGTTGGGCTTCACCCCCAGTTTCCGTCTATAGTCTACAACACCAGAATGGCACTCCTAGTCAGCACAAACTTGCTAAATCAGTTAGATACCAGCAAAAACATGTAAAGAGGCCAAGAATATTCTAAACTGTCTACATCATCAGACATGAAAAAAACGTCCTAGCCCAAAAATCCAAAATACAATATACTTAAGCAGCAGAGCTAAGTTTAAAGAAAAAACTTTAACCCGACACCGCTTGTTCTTTATCATAATCAAATAAATAAATATCAATCATCAATTATCAATAATAAAGGGGAAGTCAAATAGTATATACGCAGGCAAACCAATTTGTGATATGAAAAAAGAACATAACCCATGTCAAAATACAAAATTACATCTAACAATTCAACTTCAATCAAACTTCATTTTTGTAACGAAAAGTAAGAGAAAAAGACAAGGTTAATCTCTATGTCGTTAGGAAATACCTGCGATATGGAAAGATTTGAAAAAGAGTATAAAGATGTAATCGCTCACATCAAGAACACTAGATAATGATCATAACAAGCAAATGATCATCAGTGAAGAGAACATGAAGATTAAAAGAGGGATATTGAGGGTTAGGGCTAGAGTGGGTCTTTCAATTTGTTCAAAATGTGCATCCCACGTGACTTGAGTTGGGAGGGGCCGACGTTTAATTTTTCTCAAATAATGACATTTTGGGCTATATGATAATGGGTTTGTTGGGCTGGTTGGGGGAGGCCCGGCACCCCCTAGCCACCCTGTCCCCTCTGCCTCTGTATGCACCCATAAAGAAAGCATTTCGAATTTACAACCGATGTACCAGACGAATCATTAAAACAATTCATGTAGATTTTGATGAGCTGACAGCGATGGCTTCTGAACACAGCAGTTTAGAACCCGCACTTCATGAAATGACTCATGCAACAATCAGTTCAAGACTCATGCCAAACCCTCCTCCTTCAACACCATTTGTACCACCTTCAAGAACTGATTAGGATATTTTGTTTCAACCACTGTTTGATGAATTACTCAACCCTCCATCAAGTATTGATCGCCCAGCCCCTGAAGTCATGCTCCAATTACTAAAGTAGTAGCTTCAGAACCAGCTGCATCAACCAATTCACCTTCCTCAACAACTGTTGACCAAGATGCACTATCACCTAGTAACTCACAAACAACACTCGAAACTCAATCTCTTGTCATTTCTAACGATGTTGAAGAATAGAATCACGACTTACGTGTTGCACACATGAATAACGATCCATTCTTTGGCATTCTAATTCCAGAAAACAATTCTGAAGCATCTTTTTCTTCGGATGTTATTCTCACCATTATGCACACTACTGCTCCTAACTCTGAACACGTTACCAAATGGACCAAGGATCATCCTTTATACAACATCATCGGTGAACTCGGAAGACTTGTTTCCACAAGACTCCAACTCTATGAACAAGCCTTATTTTGTTACTACGATGCATTTCTCACATCAGTTAAACCAAAGAACTATAAAGATGCATTAACTCAAGCATGTTGGATTGAAGCAATACAAGAGGAGCTTAATGAATTTGAATGTCTTAAAGTCTGGGAACTCGTTCCTCGTCCTAATAAAGTGATGGTCATTACTTTAAAATGGATCTACAAGGTGAAACTTGATGAATTAGGAGGAATTCTGAAAAATAAGGCCTGATTAGTAGCTCGTGGTTACCGTCAAGAAAAGGGAATTGATTTTGAGGAATCCTTTGCTCCAGTGGCTAGACTTGATGCTATTCGAATTTTCCTCGCATATGTTGCTCACATAAATATGATCGTCTACCAAATGGATGTTAAGACGTCATTTTTGAACGACATTCTGCGTGAAGAAGTTTATGTCAGCCAACCAGATAGGTTTGTGGATCAAGACAATCCTAATCATGTGTATAAGCTTAAGAAGGCTCTCTATGGGTTGAAATAAGCTCCTCGCGCGTGGTATGATCTATTGTCGAAGTTTCTACTCTCTCATGAATTCTCTAAAGGAACCGTGGATCCTACATTGTTCATCAGAAGACAAGGCAAAGATATTCTCCTGGTATAAATCTATGTTGATGATATAATCTTTGAGTCTACTACATCCGAACTATGTGACTAATTTTAAAAAATAACGTGTTTAAAGTTTAAGATGTCGATGATGGGCAAAATATTATTTTTTTCTAGGACTACAGATTTCACAAAGTCGTAGAGGCATCTTTATAAACCAGTCTAAATATGCTTCAGAATCTTTGAAAAATATAGTATGGAATCTAGTGACCCCGTGGATACTCCTATGATAGAGAAATCTAAACTTGATGAAGATACACAAGAGAAAGCCATTGACCTTACACACTATCGTGGAATGGTGGGCACCCATATGTATCTCACAGCCAGTAGACCAGAGCTTACCTTTGCTGTATGCATGTGTGCCCGGTATCGGGCAAAGCCTACCGAAAAGCACTTACATGCTGTAAAAAGAATCTTTAAATACCTCAGGGGAACCATCAGTAGGGGACTCTGGTATCCAAAGGATTCTTCTATTGCTCTAACAGCTTATGCAGACGCTGATCATGCGGGTTGCAAAGATACTAGACGAAGTACATCTGGAAGTATGCAATTATTGGGAGACAGACTTGTTAGATGGTCATCAAAAATGCAGAAAAATGCTGCGATATCCAGTACAAAAGCTGAATATATAGCCTTGTCAGGCTGTTGTGCTCAAGTCCTTTGGATGAAATCATAACTTACCGACTATGGCCTTGGATTCAATAAAATTCCAATGTACTTTGATAACAAAAGCGCTATTGCCTTATGCTGCAACAATGTTCAACATTCTCGATCAAAACATATTGACATCAGATTCCACTTCATAAAAGAACAAGTTGAGAATGGAGTAGTAGAGCTTTACTTTGTCAATACGGAGTATCAGCTGGCAGACATCTTCACTAAAGCCCTTGGCAGAGAAAAAATTGAATTTCTTATCAACAAGCTGGGAATGCGAAGTTTTACGCCGGAAACTCTGAAACAATTGGCAGATGAAGTTGAAGAATAGTGGTGGTACCTATTCAAAATATCAAGTATATAATATGTATATATATTAAAAACCAGAAAAACCAAAAAGATTTTTCATTTTCAGAAAACCTTTATAAAAACAAAATACAAAAATATAAAATCTTTAAAACCAAAGAAAAAATTAAAAAATGAGAAAAATATAAAAAGAGGTAATAATGGCATGTCTTCTGAAAATCGATAACATTTACGGTCTTAGAAATGTCATTTAATAATGATACGAGGCTGTAAATGAAGTTCGAGCAGAAGTTCAAAAGTTTTCAAAACATGCCAAATATGGCTTGCTATTATTTCAGATAGCAACCCGGTCATCATCTTAAAGGCAAGTATTTCAAAAAGAAAACTTGACCTCATAACGGGAATTAATTCTCGGGCATGGTCTACTTTATGACCATGCAAAGGCTTGTGTTTACTTTGCAATACAACTCGTGCTTTCTTTATACCATAAGTGTACGTGTTAGTGCGCTTATGTGTTAAAATAAAAGAAATCTTATTTCATGGTGTTTGATTTTCAAAAATAAAACATTAAATCATCAGAATAATGCTTTTCAAAGACATATATCTTCTCAAACAACGACTACAACTCTTTAAATAGAAAATGTGTCATTGTTTGAGGGGGAGAAAATGTCAAATATCCTTCAGAAAGCCATTTGATAAAAGAAATAAAGGTTTTTAAACAATAACGGAATATCATTTTTTAAGGAAAGTTAATTAAGTTTAGCTTATGTGTGCCTTAAATGTTATTTGTTTATGCCTTAGAGAGAATATGTGTAAATTTAAGTTGTTAGGTATGCTAGTTAAAACTACAGGGACTATTTGTGCCAATGTGTTAAATTAAAATGCCTAAATAAACTTATAAATGAAAAGTGTAAAGGATTTTAAAGTTGAGGAGGAATTTGTGCACAAAACAAATTTTGTCTTATACGCAAACACCCCCTCCCCGTTTTTCACACACACAAACACAACACTTATACATTTTTTTCTCTCTTAAACCTTCACTCAAATCGTCAACTCCACCAACTCGATTTCCTGTTAATTTCGTGCTTAAGGTACATCTAGAAAAACGTTCCCAACACCCTAAGTGACTTATTTCTCAATCCAATTAGTTTGAATCTCGTTTTTGATATCTAAAACCCTAAAAATTGATTTAGGGTTCATAGAAATCAAAAGTGACTGAAATCTAAAATTGATTGAGGGGTTTTGTTCCTCTTAGGGTGGTGATGCTTCATTCATAGCAGTTTTTGTTGAAGATAACATATGCGTATGATCTGCTTAATTTTGTATGTCGAAATTGTGTGTTTTTAAGTTTTAGTAGGAAAATTTTGTGGGTTTTGTGTAGGATAAGTGTTAAATGTATTCTTGAATATAAATGTGCTTTGAAATCCATATCTTTTATGTTTGTTCTTGGGTTCGAATTGAATTTTAGGTGCTAAATGCTCATTTGTGTTATCATGTGTTGATTATGAGTTTGTAAAGATGCACAAAATGTTTATGTGAATACTATGATGCTATATGTTTGAATTTTAAAGTTATAACATGTTCATAAATCTCTTGTGTATGAACCGGATTGGCAATTTATGCTATTGACCTAATTCGCAGTTTTAGACCCAACCGGATTCGCAGTTGGTAGTATGAACCGGATTGACAGTTTATGCTATTGACCTAATTCGCAGTTTTAGACCTAACTAGACTCGCAATGTTAGTTATGACCGGACTCGCAGATTTCAGTATTGACCGGAATCGCAGCTTTTATTATTGATCGGACTTACATTTTTTCAGTAGTGTCCGGACTTGTAGTTTCCAATAGTGACCAAACTCGCAGTTTCCTTTTGACCGGACTCGCAGTTTTCAATAGTAATAGGACTCGCAGTTCTCAATATTGACTATCAAGATTCATAATTATAATTAAAAGAAACAAATGGCTAAACACTTAGATTCTAATTAGAAGGTGTCTTAAAAGTTGTTTTAGGTAGCAAATTTAAAATTGGTTATCTTTGAAATCTAATCAAGTTAAAATTGGCTTAACTAGTGTAACTAAAACAAGACTTAGGTAATCTAACTCCCTACTAGTTAGAATGAACTAGATTCCTAGATAGTCTAATTATGTTACATATGTGCCATAACCCATTAAGCCAAATTAAGTTTTCCCTATCCATGATTAGTTCTCAAAAATGTGTTGAATGCCTTAAGTGTCATATCTTGAAAAGGTCTCTATAGTGTCTTATATAAACTTGTTTATATATAAACTGTATTGATTCTTTCTTAGCAGTATCATGAGTATCACAAAAGAACAACAACAAGCCCTTGACGATGCTCTTGTTCTACGAGAACAACTTCTAAAGAGTGGAAATTGTAACTATAGATTAAGCACCACGTTCAAGCCCAAGGAACCCACTTTTTAAGTTGCTTTAGATGTTCTTTCTCTCACACCTTTTTATCAAGCCTTCTTGATCTCTGCAAGTGTTCCTACCATCTACATGCATGAATTCTGGGCTACTATTTCCTTTCACAAGCACTGCATCAAATTCAAGTTGAACAAAAAGAATCGTTCTTTTGATCTGGAAACTTTCAAAGATATGCTCTAGATTTGCCCAAATCTTCCTAGCCAGAAATTTGTAGATCCTCCATTTGAAGAGGAAATACTTGCTTTCATAAGTGAACTTGGTTACTTCGAAGATATCAAGTCACTCTTTAATGTCAAGGTTGATACTCTACATCAACCTTGGAGAACATTCGGAACTATCATCAACAAATGTCTCAGTTGTAAAGTGTTGATCCCAAACCTTGATCGATTCCTTAGATTGTCTAAGGTTAAATTACCTTGGATAAATCCAAAATAACTTATTGTAGAAACTTTGTATGTATACTAAAGTGTATGCGGAATCTACACCTTAATACCTAGAAGTATTATGAATAAAACAGTAATCTTGAACAAACAAAGATATAACCAAACGCTCCAATATTATTAGATTAATAATACGAGTACTCTTCACTAGTACTAGGGTTTACAACCTTGAAGCTTTTCTGAATCGACTTGACAACTATGAATACTTATAAACTGATATCTCAACTAATGCCCTAGAGCCTCCTTTTATAGACTTAAGGAGTCCTAGTCGGCTTACAATACATTCCTAAGATATCTTAATCTTTTCTAAACATAAACGTAATCTTTTAAATAAATACATTATGTATATCTTGTACATAAATATCTCAATACTTATCTTCACAAGTATTCTTGTTCTCCAAACAATCTTTATCTCTTTAATTCGTCTTTATCCTCTTGACAGTAGAAAGTCTTCAAGCAGTTGTAATCAGCAGTTGTAATCTTTTCACCAGCAGCACTAATAAACATAAGCAGTAGTAATATTAGTACTAGCAGTACTAATATATACTCACAGTAGTAACTTGTACTAGCAGTCTTAACATTTACTACTAGCAGCACTAACTACTTAGCTTATATTTTAGTCTTCAACACTGAGCAGTCTTAACTTCAACTAACAGCAGTAACTTTATGCTATCAGTACTAAATTACACTAACAGTAGTAACTAGCAGTGGTAACATTATACTACCAGTACTAACCACTTAGCATAATTTCCATTATGTACCTGAGCAGTAGTAACTTCTAAGAATCCATGAAGTCTTTTAAGTCCCAACAATCCTCCCCTAAACTTGATGTTCATCTTCTGAATCTTCAAGTTTCTTCTTTAAAAGTCTTCATCATACTCAGGAAGATGCATTCAAACCTTTCATTGACCTTTTTGCTGCTTTACCATAAGCTTTAGCAGCTGATAGCACATCTCATTTTGATGATCAGTTTGAAGTTTCTTGTTTAGCATATTGGTGATTGTTATTGGTGTGAGGGGGTATCTCTTTTCAACTAACATAAAGATGTGAACATTTCCAAACCTTACAAAGTGAACTCCACATGAATCAATCAGCTTCTAAATTTTCACCTTGTATCCTTGCAGATTTCTCCATACATCACTCTTTATGTCTGGTTCAAACATAACCTTCAAATCTCCCCACAACACTCTCTCATGCTCATCTTCAGGCCTTATATCACCATGCTTTGTTTTGACTAGCTTCCAAAGAGTCTGCAAATCTTCTCTGTCAATACCCTGAAGTAGTCTTATCATTGAAGTATATCTCTTGGAAGTTCCATCTGCTCTTATCAATTCAAAATGTGCCATCAATCCTTCTTTATGCAGCTTGTAGTCAACTATCACTGGTAATCTAGTAGCAAGTGGTATAACATCAATTGCTATATCATCATCCCTTTTAATTACCAAATACTTTTTCAAGGCATCTTCATCATCTTCTTCAATTTCTTCAACTTCATCTGACTCTTTATCTTCCTCCAGTCTTTGTTTCTTTGAAGATTCTTGCTGTTGTTCTTTCCCTGCTCTTTTCCTTCCAAGCATCTTCTTTCTGCTGCCTTTAGTTTTCTCCTCACTACCTTCTGCTTTCTTTAACTTGTCAGATTCTAGTTCATCCTCTGTTCCTCTGTTCCTTTGGAACTTTCTTCTATTTCCTTCTTACTTTTAACTACCTCAGAATCTATAGGGATAAAAGTATTCACTCTCCCCATCTCATTAGCAAACATCTTCTGAATTTCTTCATAGCTCTTGCTCTTCAACTGGTTATGCTTGTATCCACCCATGTTTTTAAGATAGGTAAACATTTGATTCCTCTTTTGAGCTTTAGTTGGTAGCTTTATTCTCTTCTTCTCAGCTCTAAGCATTGCAAAGTGTTTCTTTCTTTTGTTCATAAGTTCTACAAATAGTCTTGATCTTTCTTCAATAGATATTCTTCTTGTTCTTCTGTTTGTAGTCTCTGAGCCAACTCAAAATCTGCCTCCATCATAGCTTGTGTATTATCCCATGACTCAATCAAAGCTATATTGGCTTCTTCTTCTTGTTTCCTTGCAAGCTTTTCTTCTTCTATAAGTTCAGCCTCCAAGTGAGCTTGAACATCTCTTGCCAATTGCTCATCAAGAGCAACTTGGCCTTTTCTTTTTAAAGGAGCTTCAGGCTCAACCATGATTGCCTTCCTTTTATCTTTAGTAATTGAAGTTGAAGGTTGTGATTCTTCTTGTGAAATTCTGAATTCACTTGGCTCCTGTACTACAACTCCTCTAACCTTGGGTCTTATAGTTATTGTTGTTGTAGAAGCAGTAGTAACAACTTTAGGCTTAGCTGCTTTTATTAGAATAAGAGTCTGAGCCAGAGTGATTTCCTCAATAGTTGTAGAAGCAGCACTACCTTCAACACCAGCAATAGTAACTGCTTCACCAGCAGTATTATCATCAAGCTTTGTACTCTGCTTATCTTTCTCATCAATTTTAGCTTCCATAGGCATCTCATCAGAATCTAAAACTCCAGTATCAAACATTAAATCCTCATCCCGCCTTTCTTGAGTTTCATCAACTAAAGTTACCTTAACATCAGCATCAATATCTGCAATACTCCTCCCTTGTTTGGATGCATCTTTATGATCACCCAAACTCACCTGATCTTCAGAGGACTCAACTCTTTTAGACATACCAACCTTCTTTAGTCTCTTCAAAACTGTAGTTCTTGAAGTCTTCTTCCTTTCCAACCTCTGAACCCTCTTCTTTAAAGCAGCAATCTCCTTTACTTGAGTATCCTTTGCTTTTTCTAAATCAAGAACCTGTGCTTGTAATTTGGTACATAAAACCATCAAATCATTTAGTTGTATGTTATCCTCACCACTAGGTTATGGATCATTGAAAGGTGTGGATACACTTTCCTCATGCTCTGTCTCATCTTGAGGAACCTCTGCCTCCTTTCTCCGTCTTCTCCTAGACTTTTGTTTCTGCTTGGGTTGAGAGAATGTAGATGGTTGATCAACAATGGGTATTTGATTGGAATCAGTTGGATAATCTGAATCCACACCCACCTCTTCAGAAGCTTGAACCATTATAGTATCAAATAAAGGTGTTATTCTCCTAGAAAAATCCTTACCAGCTCTCTTCATATTAGCAAAAACTTTCTTTGTGTGAAAGGGATTAACAAAGATCTTCTTATGTTGTGACATGTCTCCAAGCTGTTGATTAATAAAAACTTTTAGAAAACGTGGATACATCAGGAATTTAACCCCTCCATCTAAGTGTTTCACCATAGCATCAAAAATGTACTTAGATAGATTAAATTTCTGATTTGTTGCCAAGCATATAATCAAAGAAGCCATTGTACTACTAAACTCATTCCATGCAGTGGATTTTGCACTAAGGCATTGAGTAATAGTGTGAATGAAATACTTCTACTATGGAGAAAAGAAAGCTTTATAAAAAGTAAGCTTTTGAGAAGGCTTTTCATAACCTATACGTGCCAGTTCTTCAAAGATAGTAGCAGTTGGTAGACAATCAGTACCTTCTGCATCATCCAAGTGAAGATCACTCCTAATGCTTGACTCCGTAATGATAACCTTCTTTTTATCAACTAGGGCTTGTAACTGACGCACTCGTTAACCATTTGTACTTTTGCAGTAGCTCAAAATTTTTCAATACAAGAAGTGTAGATGATTAGATTAATTGTTAACTTGCTTTCAGAAAATCAATTATCTCTGCAAACCCATCACTTTCTACAGGTTTTTCCAAGAACGCGATCACATTGTGTATTTCAGCAAACTTAGGGCTTGACATAATGATGATGTTGATGATCAAAGATGAAAATTGAGTTAGGGTTTATGTTTAGAGAGTGTTTGAATGAATGAAATCGAATAAAGAAGTAAATGAAACCCTGAATCAAAGTATTTATAAATTCACCCTCAGCAGCAGGAACTTGAACTGGCAGCATTAACATATGCCTAGCAGCATTAACTGAACCCAACAACATCAACATAAGCTTAGCAGTTTTAATGTATACCAGCAGTAGAAACTGTATGCTTAGCAACATTAACTTCAATACCCCAGTAATTACCCAAATCTCATTCCAAAAAGCAATTTTCATCATCAAATTTGATTCTCACAAGCTCTCCTTCTGTTTTTATGCTCACATTATCTCTCAATTCTTTTTGCTCACCTAATTACTCATTTTTGTTTTTATGCACACATCTTTCTTTCTATTTTTAAGCTCACTTAATCTCTTATTTCTTTTTGGCTCACCAAGACACTCTTTCTGTTTTTATATGACAGTTGTGTACACAGTTCCATCAATTCCAATAGTTTCATATTGTCCTCCCCACTTCCAAGTGTGTAACCTCTTGAGAGAGGTGGATCATTGGATTTTTTAGATGTAATCTCAAACCTAGTTTGAGCATCCACATCCAAATAAGCACGAACTTCCCCTGAAGTTAATATACAAATGAAAACTTCCCCTTAAGCTACCAAGGATCTACAAGTTGCAAATCCACCATTGGAAAGAGCACGAAAAATAAACGATTCCAACGGGAACCGCGTCCATTTATATTTAAAACTTTTATAGTTGAAACCATTTTTGTCCTGTTTTGGAAAACCTTTTATTAAAAATAAGCCTGGTCCAAGAAATATAAGGGTCTTATAATTAATTTACCATATGTATACTAAAGCTATGCACTAGCCCACCGGCTAGAGCATTGGTGTCTTATAAAACGAGAGGTTCGTAAGAGTTCGAACCCCAGGCATGCCCTTGGGGTGGGATTTCCTCCTGTGACCCGTGTCCCACTCTGGTTATGCCACGTGTCCGACCCATCGGGCGACCCGGACTGATCCAGAAACCGAACCCAGACCCGTACCTGACTCGCGACGCAGACCCTAACTTGACCGGCCCATGACCCATTACTTGACTCCGCCTAACTGTTGACGTCGCCTTGACCAGGGCGGTCGAGAAACCACCGTTGACCGGTGGTTGACCGGTGGTCCGGCGGTGGTCCAACGGTGGTCCAGCGGTGGTTGACCGGTGGTCCACCACCGTTGACCGTCGTTGACCGCCGCCATTGACTTGTTGGTCCTGACAGGTGTTGATTCACTGTTGACGCCTGCCGTTGACCACCGTTAGACCACTGTGGACCCGGCTGGCGTTTGACGTTGACGGTGGTGGAACAAGAAAAAATGTCCACGTGTGACACTGGCGCTTCTAATGATTGGTGTTAGATGTGCAGGTACTGTAGCAGTCCGAGGTACAGACTGACATGTCAGCTGACATGTCAGTACGAGGTACGAGGTGGCAGGATACGTCAGTACGAGGTACTGTTCAGGTGGGCTGTGACCAATATGCGGTAGACACGTAGCACTCATGCCACAGTGTCAGAACGAGTATGGCAAATGTGGTCAGTACTATGTCAGACTATGGCAAAAATGTGGAGTTGGTAGTGCGTCAACAATGACCAAAATACCCCTAAGAGAATCCAGCAATATAAAGTGGAATGGAGGCCTGAAATGACGAAATATTACGCCTGCTCCCAACTCTGGAGGCTATATAAATGAGCACGCAGCAGTAGATTTGTGTGTGAGAATTTAGTGAGATTTGAGTTTATTAAAAAAAGTATGCGTTATTAGTTTATTTTAGGAGTTCCAAAGAATATTTAGCTAATAGTATCTGTCTAATGTAAAAGCTTTTTACTTATTCTCAACTTATTGTATTGGGCTTATTTTACATGATTGAAGATGCTTTTTAAGGTATGGGTATTTTATATTGGGCTTTTTATCATTATGCTTAATTCTTTATGCTTATTCATCACTTTATTTCTTTTTCTTTTGCTTATTTTTTAAATAGCTCATGCTTATGATCTTATTTTTGGATATCATGCTTTTAAGCTTATTTTCTAATAAGCTACTATTCCATAGCTTATTTAGACTAGCTTTTTTTATATTGTTTTCGTTTTCGACTTTTCGAGGAGCTTATTTTTTTCTATTGCTTATTTTATTAATTCAAGCTTATATTTTCTTATATAGACTATATCCATAATCATACCCGAGTCCCGAGTTCAACCGTATATTGAACACCTTAGTTTCGGGTGGGATTCGATCTAAAAAATAATAAAGATCTTATAAATTCTACGCTTATTTTCAGCATAAAGTATTGTTGTTTTTTAATTCAAGGCTTATTTTTATTAGATCTAAATCCTTAAAAGATACCCGATCCGATTTCACTTTATTGAACACCTTTATTTTGGGTGGATTTAGATCTAAGGTTTTCATATTCTAATTAGGCTTAATTTTTTTTAACTTTTCATGTCATAGTTTTTCCATCCTTCAACATCTAAAGGTCCGTAGCTTAAGGGTCTTATAAGTGATGATAATAGATAAAGTTTTGATCTTTATAGTTTTTATATGAAAATAATTATTAGATAAAGTTGACAACTTATTTTCTAATAGTAAAGTAAAAGCTTTAAAGTGATAAACTTAATTTTTTTATTAAGTTTGTAAGATCGTGTGGTTTATAACATTGCGGTTTTCTTCCATTCGGTTTACCCTTTTTTTTCTCTTCCTCCCCCCTTTTTTTAATCTAGTAGTTTTAGAATTAATTACTTAAAAATGGTTTATGTTCGGAGTCTTATGAATTGTTGCTAGTTTATTGTTTCATGATTAAGTGGGGGAGAAGTTTCATTATGCTATGCAAATTGAATAGTGATTTGGAATTAAGTGCTTTTAAAAAAAAGGTTTAAAAAATTAATATGCATTAGAATTTTCAATTTACTTACACGGTCATTTAACTTTTAATGCATTTTAATGCAATTTAAATACTTGTCATTTATTTTAAAAAGCACTTTACTTTACTTGTCATTTAATTTCTTGAAATTTATTTTCGAAGGATTTTAATTCGTTAAACCTAAAACCCGCACTTAATGAACATTTTACGTCACTTAGCAAGCATTTTCGTCATTTATATCTTTTAGATCAATCTTAGTATAATCTTGTAGTTTTTAATCTTAAAATTAATATTAGTTTAAAAATAGTTTAAATCCAAAAGTTTAGTTTCCCTTTTATAAGCTTTTCCTTTTAGTAGATTTAGAAAACCAAACCCAAAAACTTAAGTGATAATCAAGCTCGATTTACAACTTGAACGTAGATTTCCATTCACTTCTCGCCGAGGAAACGACCCGGGAGGTTTTTGATAATTGCTTTGGTTAAAAGCGATTTTCTAGAACCCGACGGAAAATACTTACTATACTATTATTGATTATCCTCCTTATTAGTACGTATTTATTATATTATATATTTTATACGTGTTAGTTTGGACGTGATCAATTTTTGGCGCCGTTGCCGGGGAGAGGTGTAGCGATTTTTACGGGATTGTTCGTGTTAGAGCCTTGAAGATCCTTTCTTTGGGAAGTTTATTTTCGTTCTAATAAAAATATAAAAATCCAAAAATATTTTTATTTCCATTTTATTTTCTTTTATATAAAAATTTTAAAAAAAAATTATCCTTAAAAAATATATAAAAATAAACAAAGTTGGTAAAAGAACACCAACAAATAATACCTTCAATTGAGGTATTATTCGATTTATAAACAAGCAATAGAAACACGAAACACTTATAAAACTGTCAACTGACCATTTATCTCTAACCATTTTGATTAACCAATTAAGGTTTTTTTCGCAATTAGGGTTTTTGAATTAATTAGGGGTTTTCATGAAAATTGGAAATGCATTAACTGATTAGGTTGGCTATTGGGTGTCCGTCTTAAATATGTTTGAGTTAAAATTAAAGTGTTGCAAAAATGGTCCCTGGGTTTTCTGTGGGAAGGAATGGACAAAAATGCCCTTACGCGCCAGGTACGTGGGGCTACTTGACAAAACATATGGACAAAATTTTAGTCAAAGGACCAGTCAACTAAATTGGAACAACCACATAGACGGCTAGTGTAATTAAATGTGTATTAAGCGAAAAGTGTAATTGTGTGTAAAACACAAGGACGATGTCAGGAACTGCGGACTTAAAGAAATTCTAAGAAGATTCGACGAGGTGACAGTGTTACTAAACACTAGCGACGTCGTCATGACCCAATTCCTATATATAGAGGCCCTTTATTTTCATAATTGGTGTGTGGAACTTGGGAGAGTTATTGTTGAACCATAATAGACAAATTTTAGGGTTTCCTAACCCTGTTTGTACTACCATAACTCCATGTTTAATTGAAGTTAAGTTTTTCATTCATTAATCATTAGAATCAGTCTATGTTGTGTGATTTTTTTTCTTTTCTTTAATTTAACATGCCAGGCTAAATTAATTAGTGTTTGCTTATGATTGTATGAAACCTAATTGTGATCTTTGATATTATTGCTTTTTGTTAGTGGTATGTACGTTAGGCATTAGAAAACTGGCGGTAATCTGTACCATCGTTAGACGTCTAGTGAAACGTAATTAGGTTAGATGAAACCCTCGATATAAGTTATGGACATGGTTAATTCTTTCTTAAGTATTTAGTACGCGTGAATTAACTATTAGGAGGGAGCTTGTCTGACAAGTAATGCCCAACTAAGTTGGAACAAAGAATGAGAACTTAATCAACTCGCTGCAGAATTAGTGGATACCATACTCATTAACACTAACGAGTGTGAATAAGGCGATAAAGTAAGTAGAAATTCAACTAAGGAGTAACCATGTTAGTGAGCATATATGGTTTACCTAATAGAGTTCCACACATTTTACTTTTTCATTCAAAATTAGATTATGAATTATATTAGTTTGTAGTTTATGGTTTAAAAACACTGATGTTGATTAGCTACCAAGTTTATTAAATTTAATAAGAAGTAATACCAGGATTAGCTAATGACCACATTCGAGAGCAAGTACGTACCCTATCGTGTGTAGCTAGTTTGGTGTGGTAAGTCGAGGTCGTTCACTAAGTGGTTTCGGTTATGAAGAATCTATGTATCAAATAGCAATTCGAAAGCGGTCATATGGATATCACAAGCTAAAATATCATATAAGCAACAAATAACATGAAAATGATAATGATGCTAATTCAACAAGAAAGTAATCAATATAATTAAAACTACTTGTTTGGAACTAGTATTCATATCAATGGAGTGTGTGGAATATCGGATAGATATTAAGAAATATGTAACACAATCACAAGGAGTCAATTTCCAAGTCAACGGTATATCAGAAATAGTATAATCACGATTTAGACTAACGTACCCATTATGACCCTTAATGAAACGATATTTTAAACCGAGTCTTTTACGAGCCATTTGTTAGAAAGATGATTTACACTATAAGAATCTGGCCGAATACCTACGAAAAATACCCACACCCATCATTTTGAGGGCATTCACCCACCTAATGCCCACCCATTACCCACTGATAGGCGACTTACACAGTCAATTTTATTTTTCCCTTCAATTTATCATAAATTTACCCATCACCAAAATTAGACAAGAAAATAATATTTGGTGTGTAATATAGTGAGTAAATAATTAGCGCCTAAAAAATTTGCCCACGGGTTACTCACATCCTGAGTTGTTGTGGGTATATATATGGGTAATTTAGTGGGTAAACATTATTTACCCACGAAATGAAGACACCCTTTTATATTGGTAGGTAAGTTTATGTGGGTGTTTATGAGGGTAAAATATACACCCATGATTATACCACCACCCGTTTTATATTTAGTGTGGTTATTTTATTGTGAGTAATTTCTTGTAAAGAATTCATGGTTACAAATACACCCATGAATATGCCCACAATGATGTTTTTATGAGAATTTTGTTGTGGGTATTTTTGTGTGTAATTTGTATGTAAATATGTAAATATATGTTTACTTTCTTAATTTTTTTTCGTATTTTTGTATGATTTAGTATAGTGGGTGTGTTAAGGATAACATAATTTTTCTATAAACGCTAAGCAAAACGTCATAGTTATTTAACAACAACAATAATATATGTAGGTGGATGTGATCTCATAACTCACAGTTGTTTATTTAGTTATTTTAGATTTCAATCACATGAGCAAAGATGACCTAGGTTTTTATGAGAGTGCATAACTTTTTATTTATGATCATAAGTAATAAAGTTGCACTATAAATAAATTAATTAACTAAAGAACATATTTTTAATTTATTATATTTATGGGAAAAATAATTTATACAAGGATTTTCATCTGTGCGTTGCCGTGAAGCGCCTGTATACGATCATGAACATCTTTAATATCTTAGCATGTCTCTCATCCGCCAATGGTACTAATAAATCCTATTCCGTTATGGTTTTGTAATTTTTCATTCTTTTTTAAGTGTTTATTGGTGTGTTTTCGTAAACGTTATATTTTGACAATGGCATAGGTTATACATACCCCCTAACTTGATAATGGCACCCTCCTTTTTTTATTTTTCTATTATATTTTTATAATTTAGTTTTATTATAAAACCACCAAACTTAAAGTACGAAATAGAAAACATAAAATTTGATAAGTCAAAATTATTAAAAGAGAGAAAACACGGAACATAAAACGGTAAAAATTGTCTTTTCATGTTCACAGAGACTCAAAAATTAACTTAAGGTGAGGGGTGATACTAACCTAGAGGGGGTGCCCCTAACAACACCATTTGACAATTTTATGTTGTATACATAAACGTTACAAAACGAAATATTTAACTAAAATATCATAATTATATGATCTGCTAATATAAAATCTCATATTTATTCACTCGTACTCACTTAGTTTACAATAAAAAAGAAACATATTTATCTAGAAAACTTGCAAAATAATAACTAGAAATTGACCAATGTACCCTTCTTGAAAAAAAGTTAACAGGGGCAATTTAATATTAAGTTAATAATTTAAATATATTTTTTTTTCAAACTTTTTCATTTTTCGGTCAATTGGTTTTTTTTTTCTCTCGCAATTGCTTTAATTAAACCCTCAAAAGTTAAAACAAGCATCACACCATACCAATAATTAGAGGTGTTAGTCGGGTCGGGTTGGTCGGGTTCGGGTCAATTCAAATCGGCTCTAAGCCGGGTCAAGACTAAAAATTTCTTACCCGAACTCGACCCTATCTGAATTCGAGTTACTCGGGTTAGGGTCAATTCGGGTCGGGTCAATTCGGGTTCGGGTCGACCCGGATATAGGTAAAATGTAAAAAAAATCCATTTTTAAATCTTTTAAATAAAAAATATATAAAATTTATATTAAAAAAAATACTTATTCGGTTCAATCGGGTCGACCCAAACATGAGTTAGCCAAAACGTTTCAACCCGATACCCGACCCTATTTAGTATTCGGGACCTCGGGTTGACTAGAATAAAAATTTAGACCAGACTAACTCGACCCGAATATGCTTATTCAGGTTCAGGTTCATGTTCAGGTTTAGGTTCGGTCTGGGTTGGGTTCGTTATGCACGATTTCTCAACTAGTTATATACGAAGTAGTTGTTTTTTATATAATTTTTAAACATTAATATTTTGATAGACTCAAAAGTGCCTTATTTCCCTCCCATTGAAACATGCCGCTTTATTTTTCCCTAAAACAAAAGTTCAATTTTTTTCAACATCCCGCCCAATCTCCTACTAGGCAACAAATGAAACTGTGCCACTTTCAGTTTTACATCGCCATACCTTTCATATCCATCTCACCCAAATCAAAACCTCCACTAAACGATCCACAATCTTGTAAATGTGATGGTTGTTGGAATATGAACAAATATAAATTATGTATGTCTGGTATTTATTCAAGCCTAAGGGGACGCACACGTTAATATGTAGAACAACGTATTTAATATATTAATGTAATATATTAATTAGTGTTTTAACAAACGATCGTTAAAAGTTTAACAAGAATAAATATTAGTTGTTAATAGTTAAAGGACTAATATGCAAAACCGAGAAAAGGGAAAGTTTGGTTTTTCCCACTCTTTCCTTATAGTCGGTCGAACCACCTCCTCATGAGGAGGTGGAGGACTATTCTTACAAGCCAAGAAGAGATAAGGTATAATAATGAGGGTCTAGGGTCCTTGAGAGCTCATAACTTTAATCCCTAAAATTCCTAATCTTTCTTGCTCTTTTTCCTAGTCGACAGAACCAAAACCTTTTAAGGTTTTCGGTTTTTCTTTTCCCCTCCTGTTCGATCGACATCAAACCCACAAAGGGTTTTCGTTTGGTTGTGGTTCGACCCTTAAGAACACGAAGGGTTACTTGGTTTAGTTGATAGTCAATCTACGGTGATCGTTTGGTTAAACACTACTAGTACTAGCATACACGCTATTTGCTAAGAACGTATTGTGTGTGTAAACTTAAAGAGGTATTAATAATTTGATCCTTTGGTGGTGTTTTGCGTTGGTGTTATACAACACACGTATATTGAAGACGATTGTAACGTTTTATTGCTAAAACCATTGTAACGTTTCTTGTGCAGAAAGGTACACATCATCAATCCCTGTTAGTAAAAGTTCTAATACGTGGTTTGACTTTCCAGCTGCATACTCTGATATGATTAATGGTTAAAAAGATGTAAAAACCCAACATTGGCATCACGAGCCATCGTTATGAATTTGTAAATAACAAGAATAAAATTGGACAAAATTAGGGTTCTTGATTGATTTTTTAAGCCCTTTGGGAGTTTTATGCATCAAGATTCGATCTTTGTGCATCAAGATTTAATTTTTATTAAGTTATAAAATTAATTAAGAACGAATTCTAGGTTGCATGCAATTTTTATAAATAAAAACCTTAATGTTTTGATATAAAAGTTGTAAATTGATCCAGTTTATGTTTAAATTAATTGTTAATTCGTATCCATAGGTAATACAATGCAATTTAACATGGAGTGATAAGTGATATTATCTGTTAATTGTTTAATCTGAATTTTTATGCAAATATGATGATCAAAATTAAAACATAGACATTAAATATATGTGGTTTCGATCCACGACTTTAAAAGCTAGAGAAGACCTTGGCAATGTCTTAATAGGGCCTAAAAGTTAATTTATGTGTTATTTGGTATGTATTTGTATAAGGCTTACGCAATTGATTACATCGATGAACGTGACCAGAGTTTATAGGATGAAGAAGCCTTATATGGATACATACATGTTTTAATTATTATATAATTAGGATCATTATGAATATTTGCATGACTTAATTGTTAATTGTTGTTATTTAAATAATTGTTATGTGAGTTAGTTTTACGTTTATATTGTTTTTTATTTTAAGTATTGGACTTGTGAGAAAATAAAAAAAGGGTTTTCGAAAATAAATATAAACATGACTAATTATTATGAAATCAAATTTATTATGGACTATTTATAGTTCATAATGTGTTTTCCAAATTAAAGTTTTATTTTGAATGGTTAAAACTGGACGCTATAGACTCATGGGAAGTACGGCTCATCTACTAGAACAAACTATAAGAGATGTTTAAGGAGGATTTTCCTAAAGATTTCAGGTTTTTAATACGCTTTGTGCTGACCGGATTCTCCGCTTCTTTGTGCGTTCGATTGGAGTTACCATGAACCATGGCATGTTACTACAGTGTCATTATTAAAGTTTTTTTAAAAAAAATTAGTGTTACAAAGTTGTTTTGCATGCTTCTTTGTACACGTTTTTCACTATTTTTTAATCTTTTCCCGTGATTAAACATAATTCTTTATATTTGGAAACACGTTGAATTGTCAAATTTTAAAAAGGTAACACTATTTATACATTAGATGTATAGAAAATATGTGATACCATAATAAATAACTTAATTGAGTAAAGTTTTTATTAAAATCTATGATACGAAGATGTATGCATGCTTCTTCGTACATATTTGTCACGACAAATAAAATACCCTTTTTAAATAAGTTATTGCCATCCAATTCGTAAAAACACTTGTAGATGCTTTTTACTATGCGTGAGACGTATGTAGATCATAATCCCAAGGTGATTGTACACTTTTTCATGAGACGTTAGTGTTACACAATCACGGTTTTTGATTGGACGACTTAATCGGTTTATAGGTGAGACCTTAAATCGAGGCATAGATGGGATAAAACATGCTTACTAGAATATTATTGTAATAAAGTAAGTCCCATATGGTTTAGGAATTGCACCGGCGACAATTATTGATCGTCAATTACCTTTTGAGTACACCATCACTAGCAGATCAACTGATGTGGTGGTGGTACGTCAAGTAGGATCCTAGTCTTTAGAAAATTAATTGTTTATTTGATTAAACATGGGTAGTTAATTTTCTTCAAGAAGTTTTATCGAAAATACTAATTCTTGAACTTTAACTATGTTTTGTAGATGGCATTACCTGCTCAAAACATAAACCATTCGGCTTTCAGGTCGATGTTTGAAATAGAAAAACTTTCTGGAAATAATTTCCATGACTGGTTTTGTCACTTAAGTTAGTCTTAGAGAGTTAAAAAGAAAATGAATGGTCCATTAACAGCTTTACCCGCGGCTCCTTCTGCAGATTCCCAGGCACAAGTGTTGTCACAATGGAATGCAGTTTATGATGCATATAATGAGGTTGCTTGTCTAATACTCGGTAGTATGACTACTGAGCTTCATAGACATTTGAAAACTCCTTACCATATGACATGATAAAAGGGAGCTTAAATCTATGTTTGAAAAACAAGCTAGAGTGGAGTGGTTTGACCTAATCCAAACTTTCCATGCTTGCAAACAAGAGGAGGGTAAATCAGTTGCTGCATACATTCTATATATGAAAGGATATGTAGACAACTGGAACGTCCTTGTTATATGCTGTCATTGTATCTTATAGTAGGTCTTACTCATAAATGGTCCACTTACTACTAAAGACTGCTGGATTTGTAATAAATTACAATATGCATAAACATAGGGGAAAGACGATTGGTGAACTACCCATCAATCCACATTGAGTAAGAAAAGGGTTAACCAAAAGGGCTGAAACATCCACAAGTATGATGATTAAAGGTGGTAAAAATCTAGAAGGCCAATAGAGAATCAGCTTAAAGCTAAAGGCAATGGTAAAGCTAATGGCAAAAGGAAAAGGATAAACAAGTTTATATCCCTAAGCCTAAAAACCCTAAGCCTTATGCTAAAGAGCACCCAGCTAAGGATGACACCTGCCACCACTGCAAGGAGGTGGGTCATTGGAAGAGGAACTGTCATGTCTATCTTGCAGAGTTGTTAAAGAAAAAGAAGAAAGTTGGCTCTGCCAGTTCTTCAGGTATCTTCACAATAGAATTATTTGCTTTCCCTAATAAATCCTAAGTTAAATGACACTGGTTGTGGTATTTACATTTGTATTACAAAACAAAGATTTAGATAAGCAAGGAAACTGAAACAATGAGCACTCTATTTGTACGTAGGCAATGGTGTTCGTGCACAAGTAGAAGCTATTGGAAGTTATGACTTAGTTTTGCTATTTCCATGTGATTTTGTTTAGAACAATTGCATTATGCACCTTCTATAACTAGAGGTTGTTGATTTCATTTCATCGTTTGTATAGAAAATGGATTTGTCAAGTTTTTAACGGATTTTGGAATTTTAAGTTATCTTCCTAAGAACAATGTGTTTGTCTTTTAATGTTCTTTCCCATTAATGGTATTTATGAAATTAATATGCATGATCTTGTACCAAATGTTAATTCTATTTATAATGTTAGCACTAAAAG
>BQNB010003548.1:87198-114089 GCA_026074375.1 Tanacetum coccineum
TCCCTAAGCAGCTTACTCACATGCTTAAACCTTTCCATGGCCAAAATCAAAGCCACATCTCCTCTCTTTTAACCACATCAGCTGCGGCACCATACAACACCATCCACACCATCATTCTACATTCCTAGCCCTCCATATCTGAGCTTGTAGCCTCAACACATCATACTCTAGACTTCACACATGTCTTGATCAGACCTTGAAGCTTGCTTACTCCTCTTTCTTCCAAACTAGTATAAATAGAGGTCATATTCATTTCAATTTGCACCACACCTCCTCCGCTATAACCCTTATAGGCAGCAATTCTTTGCTTCCTTATGATCCTAGGAGCATTAAAGAAGTTCAAGAATCGAAGCCCTGAAGAATTGAAGCCTTGGAGTGAAGAAACTAGGCGTACGAAGGCGTTTTGACCCAAAACAACCCATACGACTCCATTGTTGCTCTTTGAAGCTCAAACCCAGGTTTTGAATGTTCTACTTCTGCTACTACACCCTTATAATGTTCATATGATCCTAAATATACTCTTGTTAAAGTTTCATAACTCAATTCCTGCTCATTTTCCATTTAGATCCAAAACTGTACACCCGAAACCCTAATTTTATGTTTTTCTTAAAACTAAATGTTATAATGATTAAATATTGTTATGATCTATCCTAGCATGCTTAACTAATGTTAAAATAACCACTTTATTGATTAATGAAGGAATTTGAACTTAAAACCCGCGCGTTTACGTTTTGAAACCCTAATTTGACCCGTTTTGCTTCCTAGCCTAACGAATCGTTATTTTAAACTTGCGTTGCGTTAAATCTTCATATTTTAGTTTATTATAACTTATAAATGTCTATTGAAATGTTAAAAGAAGCTTGCATGGCAATTTGGACATGTTTTGTAAATATTATCCATGCAAGGGGTATATATCGTAACTTTCTAAAACTTATAACTAAAGGGGCTGAATATGTCATTTTATCATCACGAGTTATAACTAGTAGGTATCTATTATTGACTTTCCCAAAGTGCAAGTTTACCTTTGTATATCTTTTAAACAATGAAGACCATACCCGTAAAAGTGCAAACCCGAAAACGAAAGATTAAACCCAAGGGTATATTTTGCCCACTTTCAAACTCAAGGTCTAAAATTAAACATTGTGAAAAGTATAAATCATGTTCAAACCTACATAGAATAACTTATCTAACGCTTCTCGTGCGTAGCAAAATTTAATTATTTTTTTTTTTATCCCAGATATTGATTAAAACGCTTAAAATCGATTATATCATATCACAATACTAGGGAGCTTCATATTAAGGAGTATTGATCGTGTTATTACGTTCTACTGAGTGTTGGTTTTAACGATATAAAGTGCCCTAGCCCTCAAACGTTTTACTGAATGACTTCTGAATTATGATGGCCCGAACGGTGATACAATAATTCCAAACTCTTCAATCAAACTCATAACTCTTAAAACTAAAGTTCTAGAGTACCAATCTTCCTAAGACTCAACATATTACTCAGGTTGCGTGACGTGCTATATATTATCATCTTACTATATCATCCATCCCCGTTAAGAATTTAATAAAGTCGTGCAGCATTCATTTTCAGAATAATTATTACATCGTACCTATCAGTGAGTTCATAGCCTGCATTTTCAATCTTTGAATGTTTTAAAACCCGCGAGGGGGATAACGTGCTTGTAAAAAACTCTTTTTACATACTCGTTTTATCTTAAAACCAATTGTGATTACATTTCAAGAGGCTTAATGAATCAACTCAATATTCCATCTTTTTGAATACTTTAATAAACCTGTGAATACCTGATATAAACCATGAATGCAATGTTTTCTAAATGTATGCTACCCAATATATTTATTGCCTAAGTAGCTTCCAGTGCCATTATTTACATATCATGAATCATTAATTACTTGCATTGCGAGTGAACGCGAATATTGTGAATAGATCTATTGGGGGTAATGGCTCCCATATGTATACCCATGCTTGGGGTAGCCAAACGCACTATATTTGTCCTAATAGGTAACCTTGGCAAGTTACCTTTTCCACGGGGACATCTGTCCCTAACCAATATCACTACGGTGATTTGCCTATTAATGTATTAATGTCATGAGCTTAGATGCAATAAATAATGTCCCCCATGATGATTGTCCATGTAATACCAGTATTTCCACTATAACTTGTATTCAACTATTACATTTCAAACCTATGAATTTCACTCAACCTTTGTGTTGACCCTTTTTATGCATGTTTATCTCAGGTAATTGAGAAACTTATGGCATGGAGTGGCATGGATATGAAGATGGCTAAAACTTGTTATCATTCACATTTTATGTTTCTAGATTTTGGGACCTGCCTTTGTAAAACTCTGATTTGAAATGAATGATAACATATCTTTTGAATAAACGTCTCTTTTGGGTCATTTTCTATGATTATGATTGTTGTATCCATGAAGTAATACCCCAAATTAGCTTCCGCTGCTATATTGTAAAAATGGGGGTGTTACACTATCTCTCCAAATCCGGCCATATGTGGATATATATGATGTTAATTTGTAAATTTTGGGTTTGGGTACAATTGTGAGTATTTGTTGAGGCCTAGAAAAGTTTTGGTGGTTCCGGGTATGCCTAAACGTATTTTATCGCGAAACATAAACACTTTATGCAACCAATAAAAATAAAATGAACAAAGTTAATAATTATACTCAAAATAATTACTTAACACTTGCTTGATATAAACATTTAATCGTTTGATGCCCGTTTACATTGAATGATCATTTTTAGCTTACGCGATTTAACTTAACGTTTACGATTTAAATGCAAACGCGTACAATACTAAAAATACATAGTGAATTTATTGACGTCGTAAATGACCCTAAAAAATGGGGTGTTATAAGTGGCGCTAACCCACGCCCCACTGTTAAAATCAGCATCCTCACCCACATCCTCAACAACTTTTTGCATATATTCTTGTGTCGACATTATAAACTTATCGTTTAAGCTCTCGTCATTTGACTTTGCTGTTGATATCACAGACGACACTGAGGTATAATTTTTTGTTGGGTGTGCTTGTAACTCCAATGATGAATTTGCACATTTGTTTGTTTCTGAACAGAAAAACAATCAAAAAAACATGTTCTTTAATTTTTTTGAATCAACAACTTTAGAAAACGAAGACCCATCTAATCAAGTAAATACCATCGTCTCATTTGAATAATAGTTATAACAATTGGGGGGTTGGGGGGGGGGGGGGGGGGGGGGGGGGGGGGGGGGGGGGGGGGGGGGGGGGGGGAGGGGTAGTGGGGGGTGCGGGGGGGGGGGGGGGGGGGGGGGGGGGGGGGGGGGGGGGGGGGGGGGGGGGGGGGGGGGGGCCAACCCCAATCATTAAAATCCCCCTCGTCCTCAGCAAACCTTGTACTCCCCCCAACATGTGCGAACTATAATGCTGTATAACTCATCTAAGAACTATCCCGATAGAATCCAACATCAAGGCTATTAAAACTATTTAATTATTATCCAAACAACCTAAGTCTTTTACAACATGAATGTGTTGGCAATATTGATGCGAATGTTCGTTTAAAGCCTATACTCAATAGGTCTCATATTACAAATAAGTCCTCCAGACTTATTTTGATATACGTTTTTAAAAGATTATAGGATGACGACATTCACCCCCTCAACTGATGACCCATTATTCTATTTAAAGACTGTTTGTCAATAGGTTTTGAGTGTTCGCATAGTCTAGTTGACAATCTTTTTGTGATTACTGAAAACATTGATTCATTTATGAATACAACTTTTTACCAATAAAAAGGTAAGATATCTCATATTTGACAACATAAGCGCACTGGAACGTACACTTAAGATGAATATGGAAGGCACGGGTTTGGGGTTTAAGCAAAGTAATCACAAGCCTTTGCATAGTCATAAAGTAGACCATGCTCGAGAATAAATTCCCGTTGAGGACGGGTTGCGGCGGAAGATGTCGACGGCATTTTTGAAGTGGGAATACTTCTTTTAAAATGATGGACCGGGGTGTTGTCTATCGGTGAAATAATAGCAAGGGCCATTGATGTGGCATGGTATTTGAAAAACTTTGTGTAGAAGGGCGAGAGCGTGGGGGGGGGCTCCGAGGGCTTCAGTTATTAAGCGCGTCGTACATTATTGAATGACATGGGGTCTAGAGGGTGCGGGGCCCGGCGCGCGCGTAGAAGAGTGTGTAGGAGAGGGACGTGTCGAGAGGGGGGGGGGGGGGGGGGGGGGGGGGGGGGGGGGGGGGGGGGGGGGGGGGGGGGGGGGGGGGGGGGGGGGGGGGGGGGGGTTTTCATAAAGACATGCCAGAGATACATATTTTATATTTATTTCTGATTTTTTAATTTTTTTTTGTTTTTGTAAAAGTTTATAAAAGGAAAATCTTTTTGGATTTTTTATGTTTTCATATGTTACATAATATACCATGATATAAAGTTACCAACCGATGCACGTATTCTGTTTCCTCTGCCAAACGTTTCAACGTTTCTGGAGACATGCTTCTCATACCAATCTTATCGATCAAGAAGTTAAATCTCTCTCGAGGCAATGGTGTAGTAAAGATGTCAGTCCTTGTGTGGTATTCAGTTCCGGACGAAAGTATAGCTCGCACGATTGCCATTCTCTATCTAGCTTGCTTGGGCCCTTTATGAAAATGGTTAGCGAATATGCGATGTGCTTAGCTGCATGGGAGTGAATGTTAGAAGAGTTGTTTGGGGCGAGCAAAAGAGCAATCGCACTCTCGTTGGTCCCTGCTGTAAACAAGGAATCTATTGAATTTAAAAACCATAGTCTGTTAGTGTGAACCGCATCTATAGGATTTTGTGAGCAACATCTGAGGGGAGGGGGCAGGGGGGCAATATATTCAGTGCGCGACTGGTTAAGGCATGCGAGGGGTATTGGCAGTGCTCTTTTGCTTCGGGTTGGTGACGAACCAGCTAACAGTTTATTGCAGGGACGGCTAAGAACTGAGCCTTGGGTCCCGATGATACAAGAGTGTGACGTCTATTGCGCGGCTGGCACGCGGGGGGGGGGGGGGGGGGGGGGGGGGGGGGGGGAGGGGTGGGGGGGGGGGGGGGGGGGGGGTTGGCACCTATGATCTGGCAGTTCTGCATAAGCTGTGAAGAGACATATTCGGTATCCTTCGAGTACATGGACCCATTTAAATGGGTTTTCATTAAGGTACAAAAAGATCCGTTTCACACAACAAGAAACACCGCTTGTTAAGTGCTTTTTCGTAGGCTAGCCTGATACTGGGCACGATAAGCAGACAACCATATGTTAATTAAGGTCAGGTCTACTGGCTGTAAGATACATTAAAGGATCCAATCATGCCACGTAAAGTTGTAGCATCAACTGGTTTCCCCTGATAGATCTTCAATTCCCAGATTTCTTGTATCCAATCATGGGTGTCGAAGAAATTCAGTAAATGCAAACCATATTTCTTTAACAATTATAAAGGCATACTTTAGATTGGTTTATTTTATTAAAATGAATGCCATCTGAAGACAATTTAAAGAAATATTTGTAAATCCTAAAAAAGAATCAGACTTGCAACTTTTTTTGTTGGTCTTTTATTGGGCCTAGGTATTATTCAATGGACTCTTGCCCATTAAATGAGTATCGGGTTGGCCCAATAAGATCCGAAGGCACCATTGCACTCGTTTTCTCGTGCTCTTTCCACTGGTATGCTTGGGGACATTTCACGACTTCATCTTAGCTTTAAGTAATAATTAGACTTGACCAAATTAAGCCTGATAATTCTTGTTTTTGCACTATTTTCAATCATTTTCCCTGCAAGACATAAAAAATACCAAACAAACATATTTGCAAGATAATTAAGCATATTTTAGCATTTTTAGTCCTTTTTATAGTGTTTTCCGGAGTATAAAAGATGTACATTTTAGCAAATACCATAGACCTCTTCTTTGAGCTCGCCATTCAAGAAAGCTGTTTTGACGTCCATTTGCTACGAAGATACGAATGGCCTCAATTCTAGCAACCGGTGCAAATGATTCCTCGAAATCGATACCCTCTTCTTGTCTGAATCCTTGAGCAACTAGTCGAGCATTATTCTTTATTACCCCACCAGATTCATCTGTTTTGACCTTATAAATCCATTTTAGTTTGATCAAGAACACATTATCTAGACACGGCACTAATTCCCAAACTTCAAGTCTTTCAAATTCATGAATTTCTTCTTGCATTGCATTGATCCATGACGGTTCGGTCATTGCTTGTTTGAAGTTCTTAGGTTCTACTGAAGTAAGGAAGGCATCAAAATAACACCACATGGCATCAGTTTCAAGTTGCTTCCTTGTAGATACAAAGCGAGAAGGATCACCGATCATGTTTGCTATAAGATGATCCTTAGTCCATCTACCAAGGTGTTTAAATGGAGTGTGGATTTGTCTTACATTAGATGATGATCCTTGAGGGGTCGAGTCTTCACTAGGAGATTCGTTAAGTAGATCATCATGAAATGTTGGTGTTTTTGGTGATTCTTTAAAACCTTGAGAAATGATTGGAGACTGTACACGTTCTTGTGATGAAGGAATACTTGTTGATGAAGCATCCTGGTCAATGGAAGTTGACACAGGAGAATCAGCTAATACTTCAGCTCTTGGAGCAGCAGCTTCTTAAACTGGAGAAACAGCAATTAGTGGAGGGTTAAAGTATTCATCGAACATTGGTTGAAACAAACGATCCTAATCATCTCTTTTTGGTGGCAAGCAAGGTAGTTGAGAAACATGATTTGAATTGAGTCCTGTACTGGATGTAACAAGAGTCATTCCTTGAAACCTGGGTCCTAAACTGAATTGTTTAGAAGCCATTGTTGTTAGCTCATCGAATGTTACATGGATTGTTTTAGTAATTATCCAGCTCCTTCTGTTGTAGATTTTAAACACTTTCTTTGCAGGCGCGTGACCAACGAAAATCCCTATGTCTGCTTTTGCATTAAATTTACCCATATCCTCATGGTCATTGGTAGGATAAGAAAGTGAACCAAAGACATGAAAGAATGATAAGTCCGGTTTCTTGTCATGCATAAGCTCGTATGGAGTTTTGTTGTATCAGAGGCATATCAAAGAACAGTTTTGGGTATAACAAGATGTATTGATAGCTTCGGCCCAGAGAAATAATGAAGCTTTAGAAAAGATTAGCATTGTTCTAGTAGCTTCAACAAGAGTCCGATTTTGCCTTTTGACAACACCGTTTTGCTGAGGAGTAAGAGCTACAAAGGTTTGATGCGAGATGCCAACATTTTCATACCATTCAGGAAGTGTCTGATTGAAAAATTCAGTTCCATTATCTGTTTAAACATTCCAGACTGTGGCTTTCAAACGAACTTGAATATTTTTGATGCATTTGATGATGGCCGCAGGAGCTTCATCTTTTGTCTTCAAAAATATAACCCAGTTAAATCTTGAGTAATCGTCAATTATCACTAAGATATACCTTTTCCCGTTAATACTAGCCACACGTATCAGGCCACATAAATCCATATGCAAAAGATATAGTTTCTCTTGGTTAGTGTCTTTAGCTTTGGGTTGATGAGAGGTTTTCTTGCTTTTCCCTAATGCATATGCTGAACACAAATGATCTTTCTAAAATTTAAGCCTAGGAATTCCTCTTGCAAGACCGTCTTTAGCTAGCTTATTCAAAGTACCGAAGTTAAGATGAGATAACCGACGATGCCATAACCAGCTCTTAGTCTTTGACGCTTTAGATAGAAGACAGATTGGAGATGACTTAAGCATGTCATCAAGAGAAATTGTGTATAAATTTGTGTCACGGGACAACAAAAAACAAGTTATGACGAAGTCCCTCAATGTAGTAAACCCTTGAGATAATAACGTTTCCTAGCCGATAGTCACCATACCCCATAATCCTTGCAATTTGGTCATTCCCGAATCTAACAGTACCCAAAAATTTACTAACAAAGTTCATGAACTAAGAGCGATTCCCTGTCATGTGTTTCGAACATCTAGAGTCTAGATACCAGAGTACAATCTGGATAACCTGTCATGACAAGAGAAGAAGATGATGGAATATCTGTAGCATCGGATCCTCAAGTTTGATTGGGTTCCGAGTGGTTTGCATTCTTATATTCTACAATCTTAGCTTTTTTACTCAAACCTATATTTTTAACATTTTGGGTTTCTTGCTATAGACTTTTAACTCTAGTTTTTGTATATCATCTGAGTGGAAAGTGGTTTACTTAGGAGGCACTACGTTAGTTGAGGTGAACCTAGTTAAAGGGCACGAGTTACCAACTATAGTGAAAGTTTTGCCTGTTGGTTTCCACTTAAATCCTACTTCAGTGAATACATGACCCGTAGGTTTCCAAATATTTTGCTTTTTATGTTTCATAGTAGAATTAGCATGGTTATTCCCATTTTTCACAAGATCAAGAAGACATTTATCATGAACACCATCAAACACGGATTTATTACAAGTAGCATAGAGAATATCAGAATTCGCATTTGACAGAGATTGCTTAACATCAACATCACAAACAGTTTAACAACACGATTCACTTTATTCACTTTCCTAGGTTGGGCTTCTACTTTATTCTTCTTGTTCCTACTTGGTGTTTGCGAGATCCTATCATTCTTTTTATTGCCTGGAGGCTTTGATCCGCAATTACTAGTAGAACACTTCACTCCTGTAGAAGACAACACAGGTGTGTTAGAATCTGATGTATTAGAAGACTCTACCTGTTGAATCTTGCTTGAGGATGTGAGAGGTTCAGCAAACCTAACTTTCTTGACATTGTTCATGGGTTTGACAGTAACCTTCTTAGCACTAAGTATTATCGCATTAGAGGCGCGTATCTTGAACCCTTATACAAGCATAACTCTGAATTCTTATGGCAATCTTACAGCAAGGTATAAATCTTGCTTTCAAGTTGTTTCCACCTTAGCTTGTTCGACTATTTCCCAAAGAATATTAGCTTGTTCTTGAGTGTTCCTAAGATAGGCTATGTGAACTTCCCTATTTTGCAATAACCTAGGAGGCAACGGTTCTAAATCAAGCTTGAACATGCCTGGAGCAATAGTGGTGGCAGAAGGTGTATGAACAACATTTTCAACAATTTCTTTCCCTTTTGATTTTCGTAAATCGTTTATTAATGATGTTATCACAAAAACCTTGTCTTGAATTTGAGCTTTTAAATCCTCATTTTCCACAGATTGTAAGTTCAGTTTGTTAATTAAAGAGTCACTGTATTCTTTATGATGAACACGTGTCTTTTTTATTGAGTCAAACTGATCTTTAAAAACCTGTTTCACATGATGAATTTCCTTACAAAGACGTTCGTTCTCAGAAAGCAATTTTGCCACTCTATTTTCTAGTTCCTTATTTATGGGCTCAAGATCACATTTATCAGGATTAACTTTCTCTTCCTTGGTATTCTCTCTCAAAGATTTAATAGTATCCTTCAACTTACAAATGGTCGTATCTTTATCTTGTAGCCAAGCTTTCAAATCATTGATTTCAAAATATTCTGGAATTTCAACAACATTTTGACTAACATAAGAATCATCATTTTAAAAAACTTCTTGTTTTAATTGCATTGACACTTCGAGAGAAATACAATGTTGTTCAAGTTGTGAGTGATTTTTCAAAAGATCATTATATGCTTGTTTTGATTTGGAAAGCTCAGCATCAAGATTCAAACACTTTTCACACGAATCATACTTTTTCATTTCCATATTCATAGAATCATTATTCAAAGACATAGAATTCATCACAGTTAACAAAACATCTTGAGACATGATTTTTAATAAGAGTCGATCATTTTCTAAAAGAATTTCTTTCTTTAGCAAATTTCAAACATTGTTTACAACTGAAGATGTTGATCAGCCGTCGTCCATTTGGTCCAAAAACTCTTTGTACTTCCGTTTATTCATTTAGAAATCTTTATCAAACACATTAAAGATGTCTTTTAAAGATTTTAGAAATGGAATAATTTCATTGTTAAAAATAGTTTTAGTATGTTTAAACCCCCATTCACCTTCTTCAAGAGCATTAGGTGTTGTCCTCTTCTTTACCACTGAGTCAAACTGGGTGAGGTGGAATTTGAGCTTTTTAAGGCTTTCCTTTATCAAACTCACCTTAGGTAGTTCACTAGGAACCTCCACTATGACAGGTGGTGTGTAAGAAGATCAATGGGAAGGATGAGTATATGAACCAAAAGGCTTGTTCAGCTGATAATTTTTGTTGTGGAGAAAAATGTTTTCTAAAATATCAGTTAATTATTTATTTTCATAATCGATAGGTTTGTGAGAAATTTTCTTTGCAATAACTTCAGGATCTTTTGCTTTTTCAGACATTTTTGATCGACTCTATTCTTCCAAAATCAATGTTTCTTCATCATAATCAAAGGCATAGCAACATGTGTATTAGACAAAACAACACCATCATACAAGGTTGGTTTTAGCCGTTGAGCTTTCTTAAGATAAAACAGATTTTGATAACCTAGAGCTTGTTTATGTGTATTGTCATAAAATGCTTGTGGCTTAGTTAACATATGCACTGTCTGAGCAGATTGACCCACTTTACAAATGATATTATCAAGTTCTTAAGTTTTTTCCAAATCAGTTTTCATGTTTCCATATATTATTTTCCTTTTCTTTGGATTCATTTTTGAAACTGAAAAAGTTTTGTATAAAAGATTCCTTTTCTTTGATTTTGTTTAGAAAGATTTTCTTAAATGTGAGTCAATTTGGTTCTTTAGTGCAAGTTTCTCTCTAATCATATCATCCATTTAAGAATCAATCATTTTTTCACGACTGCTTAAATCAATATTAAGACGTTGTTCAAAAGTCTTGACCCTTTCCTTATATCTCTCTAACTTAGCGGTTATTGATTCGTTATTATGTTCCTTATTAGCCTTTTCCCAATTATTTACATGATTATTTATTTGTTCGGACATTTGTTCAATCACAGACAAAATCATTTAATCTTGTTGTGCCTGCAAATTAGTATCTTGAACAGTTTCTTGTTGTGTTTCTTGCAAATATTGAGAATACGAAATGATATTGCTATCACTAGATATCTCATTATCTGTAAAATCCATAACTGGTGTTTGTTCAAAATCCTACAATGCATGCACACTTTGATTATCTATATCATTCAGATAGGTTTTAAAATTAAGTACCTCTGAGATAATGTCAGAACCGTAGTTGGAAATGTTGGCCATAAGAACCGCTTGTGCAGTCGAGATATCATCACAGTCTGAATCATACGTATCGAGATCCTCAGTCTAGAAAGCAGCATTGTGAGGGATGATTGTCTGAGCTTGATCTGCCGGAATTCCTGGATCTGCAAGAATACGAGTTGCTCCTCATCTAATATTTGTCCAGCTTCTTGAGCTTCTGCTAACATTGCTTTCTCCTTATACCATGCAGCATTCCTTGGTCGCTTTGGCTGAGTGCATTGCCTAGCCATATGTCCTTCACCTTGGCAGTTGTAGCATTTAACAACTCTTGCTTGTCCACTTGTTGTATTTCCCCTTGAACTAGTAGCATTGCTCTTATAAGTAGTACTAGAATAATTTTACCCTTGTCTCCCCTGAACTTGTTGCATGGTAACCCTGCCATCTTGAATAGTGGCTTAGTTTCTTAGATTAGAGGAAGTTATGAGCTGATTATTGGTATAAGGAAACCTTGAAGAAGCTACAGCTGTTAGAAAAGCCATTGCTTTATTGAGACAAGAAATTGGATCATCTCCAAGAGAAAATACAGGAACAACAAAACCTGTGTCTCTAAATGGTGATTCAATCATAAGTTATGTAGGAGCTTAAGGTGATTGATAAGCAACTTGTGGAACAGTTGAGGTTTGATGATTCATTTGAGACTGAAATGTATATGATGGTGGAATGGATAAATGATTGAATTGAATTTTTGATGGATAATGAGATGAGTAATGTTGATTGGGTTGAATTGATGTATGTTGTGATGGTGAAAACTGTTGTGATGGTGAAACTATTGTGAGTGAGGATTGTTGTAAGGAGATGATAAGTGTTGAGTGAGGTGATGTCATCTGCTGATAGCAACGAATGCAGTGAAATCTTGATTGAGTTTACGGCATAATACAGATTCATTTGCATGGAGGTCGTGTTGTCTCAAGATAGGCATCTGTTGATCAAAGTTGGAGTATGAAATATTTAAACTAGCTTGTCCTCCAGTCACAAAACTTTCTACATTCTGGTGGATGACTGTTTATGAACTTTGTATTACTTGAAATTGCTCATTTTTTATCTTGTAGTTGTTAGTCATTGATGATTTTTGATATATCCGTACCTGCACACACAAAACACAAAAACAAGTATATTTTTGCCATTTTAAGTCTGTTTTGGGTTTAACTGGCCTTTTTTAGGTATAAACGGATATGTGTATTTTACACTTATCATTTATTTTCTTACACTTTTACACCTTAGCCTACCCTGTTAGATTAAGTTTATTTTACAGTTGCTAGTTGCTTAAAGTGTAAAGTTTGTATTTCCCGAGTCTTGTGTCAAAATTTTCTATCTTTGATACGGTTGGAAGAATTTGCACATTGCAAATGGAAATGTATATTATAGTAAAAACTCATGTATTTTTACTACCATCGCAATTATTGGTACGTCTGAAGAATGAAGAATTATCAAAGAAATTATCTGAAATTATTATGATCGTAAAGATGGTGAAATTACACCGAGTTTCGTAGTATAGTGTTAGTAAAATAATAATAATAATAATAATAAATAAAAAATAAAAAAATCGAAAAAATTAGAAAAATCATAACAAAAAAAGAGAAGGAAAGTTTGAAGATAATCATTTCACAACTACCGAAGGAATTACACGAAGGATCGATTATTCGTTGATACATCTTACAAATCGACGATATAAAGTATTGTATAAAGTGGTAGATATCGCCACTTACCCTGTAAAGTATGTAAAAGTATGGGATGATTGGGAAGTTGACCGTTACAGGAATGCCAACTTAGGTTGTTGTTTTTGATCTATGATCAAGACGTTTGTAAATAGTTGTGTAATTATCATGGTTACAGTCGGAAAAAAGTGTCTAGCAACTTGTATTTTAGAATTAATCTATTTGTTTCGTAATTTTTATTTAACAACAATTTACTTCTCTTCCCTAATGACTAGCCGCTAGTTTATTACTTTTGGTGAAAGTTAGAAGGTCCCTACCCTATATCATTCTTCATCCTAACCGTTGGTTAAATTCGAATGAAGATGTGATCGAACACACATGTCTATTCTGTCGTTACGGCCATGTATGTGTGCTTCAGCTGCCTTGTTGGAGTGGTACTTCTGGTGAAAGATTGAAGAATGATAAACCCTAAGCCTTATCATACGAACCCATATTTACCTTTATAAACTTGTTACTCCTTAGCTTTAACGGTGGAGATGTGTATCCTTGCCAAGCTTATGATAGAATACTCGTCACGACCGAGCAATTGAGCGAATTAGTTACATGTTACCACATAGATTAGTTGAGTGATTTGAGTGTTTTCATCTTCCTATTTCGTGAGGTGTTTGGTTGTGTACTTGTAATAGATCGAATAAATGCTTTAACGGAAAATATCCTTAGGGATACATTTTTATAAACTTCTAAAGGCTACTTGAGGACAAGTAGGATTCAAGTGGGGAGATATTTGATGACATCAAATAACGTCTATTTTATAGCATTATTTATCCCATGTTATTAACCCATTTTGTATAATTATTGCAAAGAATTGTGAAGAATAATCTTAACATAAGTATGGAATGATTCACTTAGAGTTTTAAAGAGAGAAAGATGATTGGATGAACACTTAGAGAGAGAAAGAAAAATGATAATATTAGCTTAGTAAAAAATGTGACAAATGAATAACCAACACCTTCTACATGTATGGAGAGGGTTAATATACTTACATAGTTAGGCCGGGCCGGTCTTTCTATGGGCTTTCTATAAGCCGGTCCGGTTAGATTACTTAGATATTACATTAAACTGACTAACTATTACTAAGGCTTGTTAGATCAATAATGATCGTCACTTCACTAAAAACTGAATTCCTAACAATCTCCCCCTAAGGGACGATCATTGAGATCTCATAAATGATCAACACTTTTTGTGTTTCTAACAATCTCCCCCTAAGGGGTGATCATAAAGATCTCTCTTTGTGACCTTGATCATTAATCGTTGAAGCTTCTTGTATAGAATCTTGAGTCCCATTTTTTGTAATAGATTGATCTATGTCTTGCATTCTTTTGCGTAGTGATCATTGAATTTAGGCTTGAGCTTGTTCCTTTATCTTGACTTGTATGTGAATATGTGATCTTGAGCACCTTGAGATCATCAACCAAGCATAATCTCTTTTCGCCATCTTGTAAACTTTGCCATCTTATGAACTCGTGACTTTTGGACCGACATGCTCATACCTTTCTTGATTTGATAGCTTGAAAGCTTTAATGATGCATCTTTCTTGAAGTTCTTTAACTTTAACACTTCGTCACTTTGAGAAAGACATTCGGTATCATAGTGACGGAAACTTCTTTGAAATTCTTTAACTTTAATACTTTGTCATTTCAAGAAAGACGTACTGTATCAGAGTAGCAAAAGTCTTGTAGCATGTACTTGAGCTTTCATGATGTCTTTATATTTATCGGTAGGGTATGAGCATGTGGCAATGAATCTCGTAAGTCAGCTGGAATCAGGTACCTCCATCACCATCTTTAAATATTCCTAAAATAAAATAGTTAGCAATAAAGCAAGGGGACGAATATGGCTTTGTCATTCGCCCATGTTTGGTTAGAGTAACCTTTGAATCCGTGAGGATTGACCTGTGATCAGATAGATTCGATTAATATAAGAATCATCTTGACAATTTCAGTGTAGTATGAATCTTTCTAACACACATATGTAATGAAGATTCCATCGTACATCAGCATGTACTCATTATCGGAACTGACAAGAAAACCCAGTCTAAAGCAACAGCATGATATGATTGAACCATCGAGTTTACTAGCTTACCGATTGAAATAAAAAGATTCGATTTAAAAATCAATCGACGTGGTCTCTTTGCTAAAGTCTGTTTTTGGAACACATCGAGAGTGTTAATATCAATTCAAAAAATCTCACTAATCGTTCAATTTCATAACCTAGAACTAGTTTGAATTCTTATAGAATCACACCATCGTTTTCTTTCTAGTTGTCACAAATTTTGATTCATAAGAATCGTAAAAGTCACCAACCATGACTTGTTTTATGTTGGCTCCAAGCAGGATTTCCATCTCATTGTGAATGAATCACATCGGCTGTTCTAAGCAAAATCACAAGGATAATGCTAGGGTACACTTAATATGCTACTTATTATTCACAGTTGTGTGACATATCAACATGATTGATAAGTGTCCAAATGAATTTGTGTGATGATCTCTTTTGGCTTCTAAAACTCAAATAGTACACTTTGTTTTTAGTGATCAAAGGCTGGAGCAGACTGCCACCTTTTCAATATCAACTAACGTCGGATGAGGAAAGTTAATAGAAAAGCGCGTATCTCTGTGAGAATGAAACAAGATCTTTTAAGAGACCAGAGTGGCTAGGGAGGGTTGTGCATAGCGTCACTGGGTCCAAGACTATCTTCAATGTCAGACAACAACTTAGTGTTTCTGACAGATTATGTATTGACCCGGTTTCTGCCTAAGTGTATGGAGGGCTTCTTTCTTTTCACCCTTTATCCTTACATTTCTTTTTCATTCTTCAACCCCTTCAATGACATTACCGAGACTCATGACTATCACCTATTGGGTTTGTTTCCATGTTAGCTCCATCTGAGTCGGCATTATTCCCTGATTCTCACTTTTTTCTCCTTTTGTATCATTCCTAAGGACCTCTACAATAACTAGTGGATATCCCTGGGTAAATCCATCCGGTTCTGGCTGGATCATGAGATTCGAATACCTATGTCTTAACCACCTTAAAGTTCCATAATTTAAAGTACAAGGATCGTGGGTCATCCGGTATTCCATCACAATTAAAACCAAAATCATTGAAAAAATTCAATCAAAGTGTTTGATATAAATATCAAAAGATTTACACTTTGAGAGGTTTACAACAACACAAAAACAGCTCCCCCTTCATCATGTGCACCGTAAATCGAGTAGAACAATGCTAAGAGTTGGAGTGCATTAAGTCTATTTCATACGATCACATGACAATACAATTAAGATTCAGTTTAATCACATTTTCTCCCCTTATCCAAAATGTTAATCCATTGATATTTTGGATATCAATTTGATTAAAGATTCAGGGACAAAATGTTACACAATCTCTAACAGGAACATTTTAATGCTCCCCTTAATATTTAAGGGTATATAAGACAGTGCTGAGTATAATAATTTGAAATTTTTTTAATTCACTAAGAAATTCTTGAAAATTTTATACTCGGGCACTCCTTATTATCACCATCATGTCTACACTACATATATACAAATTCACAAGATTATTATGTACGAGATTTAACCTGAATGATGAGAACATCATATGATAGAATCATATGGTTCTTTGTAGCAGATGTAGGTCTCTTTCATACAATCTCCCACCAACAAACTTTTCTAAGCTCCTCATTAACTTTCTTTCTTTCAAAAAGTTGTCAATCTGATCTTTCTCTGTCCAAGCACTCTTCGGTATTGTTTCAACTTTCTTTCCAAGTTGTGAAAGTCTTTACTTCAAACTTTGAGTATGAAACAGATTCAGATACATATGTAACTTGAGCTTATGTGGTTGGTGATGTCTTTATTGATGCTGTCTTAGCTTCCCCTAAACCAGCAATCCTTTCTTGAGAAGATTCAGAACTTTCTTGGAACCCGCATCAAGCAGTCTTGATGTATAAAGCCCAGATATCCGAAGTACATACTTAACCCTTTCAAGAATTTGATACCGCAACACCAAATTCAATTAAGTCCCTGATGAGCGCATTTCTCTCTTCAGGATTTTGATGATATAAATTGCAACACCAAAGTCAACTAAGTCCCGAATGTCACAATTATAACTTCTAAGTAGTCGAAATGATAACACCTAAGTCAACTATGTCCCCAGGTCCAAAGTACTCATTTATTTCTTTCTGCAGAATACTGACTAACTTAAGGAATCATCATACCTATGTGTACCTCTTTTAGCAACTAATTCTACTCTATTTTAAAAATAAGCTTAGTGACTAACCGTTTGAGGAAGCATTTATTGAATCAGTAACCAATCTTCTCACGCTTAGAATAAATCTTCTTACAACACTTCCCCCTAGTATCTTAAATGATACATTCTGGAAATCACAAGATATCTCTACCCCCATGTAGTTGAAATAGTGCACCCGAAAGCAACAAGTTAAACACTGATTTTCTTTGCGGTTATGACATATGTCTTCCCGGAATGTCCTAAAATGAGAATAGGGTATGAATCTAAATCCAAGTGTGCTCATATCTTTCTACGTATATCTTATTCCAGCTCTGACTTGCATGGTTTTTGATTACCTCAGAATTAGCAAAACCTAGTACGCATATATACTTGAGACGTAGTTCAAGAAAGAATTTTAAACATAAATCTATTTTGATAGATCAACTAGGCGTCCTTAAATTGCAAATAAGTCCTTGAAGTTTTAAACAAATGACATATAAAGCCCTTATAGCTAATATAAATTAACTCCCCTTTAAACTGTTATCCGTCATTATCAAAAACTTTATCCGTTTATTCCGTGACTTATTTTGAAAGACCGTTTTAAAAGATTTATTTGATGACGCTTTCTCCCCCTCAAATAATGACCTATTTTCTATTTCTTGAAATAAAACAGTTAGCAAAAAAACAGGGGGACGAATATGGCTTTGTCATTCGCCCGTGTTTGGTTGGAGTAACCTTCAAATCTGTGAGGATCGACCTGTGATCAGATAGATTCAATTTAAGAAGAATTTTCTTGACAGGATTTCCAACTGTAGTATTGAATCTTTCTAACACATATGTATTAGATTCATCATACTCAGCATGTTCTCATTATCAGAACATCTCAAAGCAGACAGTACGATATGAGTAAACCAGTGAGTTACTATCTCACCAATTAAAATAAAAAATTGATTTGAAAATCAATCGATGTGTCACTTGCTAAAGTGGTTTTGTGACACATCGAGAGTGTTAATCATTTCAAAAATTCAACATCAATCGTCAATTCATAACCTGGAACAAGTTTGATGCTTATAGAATCGCACCATCGTTTCTTTCCAGTTGTCACAAGTTTGATTCATATAGAATCGCACAAGTCACCTACCATGAGCTTGTTTGATGTTAGCTCAAGCAGGATTTCCATCTTCATTGTAAATGAAATCACTCGGATGTTCTGGCAAAATCACAAGGATAATGCGTAGGACTCTTAATATGTTAACTTGTTATTCACATTTTGTGACCTAGCAAGCATGATTTGACAAGTGTCCTAATGAGATTTATGGATGATCTCTTTTGGCTCTAGACTTAATAGTGCACTTTGTTTTTAGTGATCGAAGGCTGGAGCAGACTGCCACATTTTTAATATTAACTATCCCGGAGTGAGAAAGTTGATAGAAATGAGTGTAATCTCCATGAGAAATGAAACAAGAGTCTGTTAAGAGACCTTGAGTGGCTAGGGAGGATTGTGCATAGCGTCACTAGGTCTATGACAGTCTTCAATGTCAGACAACACCTTAGTGTTTCTGATAGTTTATGTATTAACTCGGTTTCTGCCTATGTGTATGAAGGGCTTCTTTCTTTTCACCTTTTATCCTTACAATTGTTTTTAATTCTTCAACCCCTTTAGCACTTACCGAGACTTCATAACTAGTACCTTGTTGGGTTTGTTCTAGTACTAGCTCCATCTCAGTCGGCACTTTTCCCGATTCTCACTTTTTCTCATTTTGTATCATACCTAAGGACTTCTACACTATCTAGTGGATATCCCTGGGTAGATCTCTCCGGTTCTGGCTGGATTATGGGATTTGAATACCTATGCCTAACCACCTTATAACTCCATAAATTTAAGTACATGGTCGGTCTTTTGGGTATTCCATCACAATCAAAACTAAAATCATTGAAAAGTTCAATCAAAGTGTTTGATATAAATATCAAAAGATTTACACTTTGAAAGTTTTTCATCATCACTAAAAAACTCCCCTTAACATGTGCACTGTAATCGTAGTACATGCTAAGTGTTGGAGTGCATTGAGTCCATTTTATACGATCACATGTCAATACAATTAAGATTCAGTTTAATCACATTTTCTCCCCTTATCCAAAATGTTAATCCCTTGATATTTTGGATATCAATTGATTAAACGTTCGGGGACAAAATGTTACATAATTACTATAAGGAATATTTTAATGCTCCCCTCAAGTTTTGAGGGTATATAAGACTGTGCTGAGTATAATAATTTGAAAATTTTGATTTTACTAAGAAATTCTTGAAAATTTTATACTCAAGCACACCTTATTTGAACCATAAGTCTACACTACATATATACAAATTCACAAGATTAATATGTATGAGGTTTGACCTGAATGATGAGAACATCATATGATAGAATTATATGGTTCTTTGTAGCAGCTGTAGGTCTTCCCCATAGTCTCTCTTAAGAAGTTGTCTTAGCTTCCCCCTAAATCAGCAATCCTTCCTTGAGTAGATTCAAAACTTTTTTGCAAGCCGCATCAAGCAGTCTTAATGTATAAAGCCCAGATATCCAAAGCACACAATTAACCCTTTCAAGAATTTGATACCGCAACACCAAAGTCAATTAAGTCCCAGATGAGCACATTTCTCTCTTTAGGATATTGATGATATAAATTGCAACACCAAAGTCAACTAAGTCCCGAATGTCATAATTATTCCTTCTAATTAGTCGAAATGATAACACCTAAGTCAACTAAGTCCCAAATATACTCATTTATTTATGCAGAATACTGACTAACTTAAGGAATCATCATACCTATGTGTACATCTTTTAGCAACTAATTCTACTCTCTTTAAAAAAATAAGCTTAGTGATTAACCGTTTGAGGAAGCATTTATTGAATCAGAAAGAATTCTTCTCACGTTTTAAATAATTATACTCCCAACACTTCCCCCTGGGGACTCAAATGATGCATATTGACTAATGACGATATGTCTCTTCCACCATGTGATTGAAAATGTGCACCGAAAGAAAAAAGAAAGGCTAAAAATTTAATAGAGGTGACTTCAAAATAAGGCCATGGACTCTATCAAGTATACATCTACTCCTTCCCCCTTGCTGGTTTTGACACCTCGGAATTAGCAAAACCTTGTACGCACACATACTAGAGATTGTGTTTGAGTTATAACTAAGCTTAGATCTATCCCGTGAGAATCAACTTCAAGGCATTTAAAAACTAGTTGATTATTTCCGAACAATCCTAAGTCTTTTACATCTATCAGGTGTTGGCATATTTTGTCGAATGTCGTTAAGGCTATATACTCACTAGGTCTCATATTTCAAATAAGTTTGCATTAATACCCCTATAAGATTAAACATATATCAAATAAAGCCCGATTAAGTTGACATTTATCAACTCGCCTTTAATTATTCACCCGATACCATTAAAACCTTTTCTGATTGACACCTTATTAATTATGAAGAAGATGATTTTGACAGTTTCTCCCCCTCAAATAATGACCCATTTTCTATTGAAAGAGCTGTAGTCGTTATTTGATGGTTCAAAATTGTCTTAGAAAATGATGATCTATTGAATCTGAAAGATGATTATTATTTATATTTTGAAAATCAACACCTAAAAAAATAAGATTTCTCTTATATGGACACATAAGCGCACTGACTCGTACACTTATGGAATATAAGAAGCACGGGTTGTGATGCTTAGTAATCACAAGCCTTTGCATGATCATTAAGTAGACCATGCCCGAGAATAAATTCCCGTTGAGAGATCAAGTTTCCTTTTTGAAATACTTGCCTTTAAGATGATGACCGGGTTGCTATCTGAAATAATAGCAATCCATTTTGGCATGTTTTGAAAGCTTTTTGAAACTTCTGCTCGAACTTCATTTACAGCCTCGTATCATTATTAAATGACATTTCTAAGGCCGTAAATGTTATCGATTTTTAGAAGACATGCCAGAGATACATATTTTTATATTTTTCTGATTTTTTAATTTTTTCTTTTGTTTTTGTAAAATTTTATAAAAGGAAAATCTTTTTGGATTTTTATGTTTTCATATGTACATATATACAGGATATGAGTTACCACCATCACTCGTCCGTTTCCTCTGCCAGACGTTTCAACGTTTCTGGAGACATGCTTCTCATACCAAGCTTATCGATCAAGAAGTTAAATCTCTCTCGAGGCAACGGTTTAGTAAAGATGTCAGCCAGTTGGTATTCAGTCCGGACAAAGTATAGCTCCACGATTCCATTCTCCACTTGCTCCTTTATGAAATGGTAGCGAATATCGATGTGCTTAGCTCTTGAATGTTGAACATTGTTGCAGCATAAAGCAATCGCACTCTTGTTGTCGCAGTACAGAGGAATCTTATTGAATTTAAAACCATAGTCTGTTAGTTGTGAACGCATCCATAGGATTTGTGAGCAACATCCAGACAAGGCAATATATTCAGCCTCTGTACTCGATATGGCAGTGCTCTTTTGCTTCTTGGACGACCAGCTAACAAGTTTATCACCTAAGAACTGAGCGCTTCCCGATGTACTACGTCTAGTGTCCTGACACCCCGCGTGATCGGCATCTGCATAAGCTGTGAGTGACATATCGGTATCCTTCGAGTACCATAGACCCATGTTAATGGTTCCGTTAAGGTATCGAAAGATCCGTTTCACCGCTTGTAAGTGCTTTTCGGTAGGCTTAGCCTGATACCGGGCACATAAGCAGACAGCATGGTTAAGAGGTTCATGGCTATTGACAATAAGATACATTAAGGATCCAATATGCCACTGTAAGTGTAGCATAATACTGTTTCCCTGTAGACTCTTCATCCAGTTTCTTGGTTTCAATCATGGGTGGTCGACAGAATCCAGTAGTATGCCAAACCATTAGATTTTAACAATTTCAGAAGATATTTAGATTGGTTTATGAAGATGCCTCTAGGACTTTGAGATATTTGTAATCCTAAAAAGAATGACATTTTCCCCATCATCGACATCTTGAACTTATTGGTCATCTGATTAGCAAACTCATCACACATGGCAGTATTAGTTGATGCAAATATTATATCGCACATAAATTTATACGATATGTCGTTTCCAGCATGTCGTGTGAAGAGTGTTGGATCAAATTGAACATAGGAAGCTTGCATCAACATATCTACATTGCACGTGGTGCTTGTTTAAGACCATAAAGAGCCTTTTTGAGCTTGTACACATGCGATGGGTTGTCCTGATCAACAAATTCTTTTGGTTGAGAAACGTAAACCTCTTCTTTGAGCTCTCCATTCAAGAAAGACGCTTTGACATCCATTTGGTAGATTATCATATTCTTGTGAGCGGCATATGCTACAAAGATACGAATGGCCTCAATTCTAGCAACCGGTGCAAATGATTCTTCGAAATCGATACCCTCTTCTTGTCTGAATCCTTGAGCAACTAGTCGAGCCTTATTATTTAGTACCTCACCAGATTCATCTGTTTTGACCTTATAAATCCATTTGAGTTTGATCAAGAACACGTTATTTGGACACGGCACTAATTCCCAAACTTCAAGTCTTTCAAATTCATGAATTTCTTCTTACATTGCATCGATCCATGATGGTTCAGTCATTGCTTGTTTGAAGTTCTTAGGTTCGACTGAAGTAAGGAAGGCATCAAAGTAACACCACATGGCATCAGTTTCAAGTTGCTTCCTTGTAGATACAGAGCGAGAAGGATCACCGATCACGTTTGCTATAGGATGATCCTTAGTCCATCTACCAAGGTGTTCAAATGGAGTATGGATTTGTCTCACATTAGATGATGATCCTTGAGGAGTCAAGTCTTCATTCGGAGATTCGTTAAGTAGATCATTATGAAATGTTGGTGTTTTTGGTGATTCTTCAAACCTTGAGAAATGATTAGAGACTGTTCATGTTCTTGTGATGAAGGAATACTTGTTGATGGAGCATCCTGGTCAATGGAAGTTGACACAGGAGAATCAGCTAATACTTCAGCTCTTGGAGCAGCAGCTTCTTGAACTGGAGAAACAGCAATTGGTTAAGGGTTAAAGTATTCATCAAACATTGGTTGGAACAAACGATCCTAATCATCTCTTTTTGGTGGCAAGCAAGGTTGTTGAGAAACAGGATTTGAACCGAGTCCATATACGAGATGTAGCAGGATCATTACTAACGATGCTGGGTCCTAAACTGAATTGTTTTGAAGCCATTCGCTTTTAGCTCAAGGAACGTTAAATTGGATTGTTTCAATATTTTAGGGTCTTCCTGTTGTTGATTTGATCGCTTTTTTGCTAGGCGCGTAACCACAAAAATCCCTATGTCTGCTTTTGCATCAAATTTACCCAGATCCTCATGGTCATTGGTAGGATAACAAAGTGAACCAAAGACATGAAAGAATGATAAGTCCGGTTTCTTGTCTTGCATAAGCTCGTATGGAGTTTTGTTGTATCAGAGGCGTATCAAAGAACGGTTTTGGGTATAACAAGCAGTATTGATAGCTTCGGCCCATAGAAATAATGAAGCTTTAGAAAATATCAACATAGTTCGGGCAACTTCTACCCCCCATCATCGACATCTTGAACTTACATTGTTCTACTGTGGAGTGCGAGCTATAGAAGTTTGATACGTGATGCCAACATTTTCATACCATTTACGAAGTGTCTGATTGACAAATTCGGTTTCATTATCTGTTCGAACATTCCGGACTATGGCTTTCAAACGAACTTGAATGTTTTTAATACATTTGATGATGGCCACAGGAGCTTCATCTTTTGTCTTCAAAAATCTGACCCATGTAAATCTTGAGTAATCGTCGACTATCTCTAAGATATACATTTTCCTGTTAATACTAGCCACACGTATCGGGCCACAAAAATCCATATGAAAAAGATATAGTTTCTCTTGGTTAGTGTCTTCAGCTTTGGGTTGATGAGAGGATTTTTTGCTTTTTCCTAATGAACATGCTAAACACAAATGATCTTTCTGAAATTTAAGTCTCGGAATTCCTCGTGCAAGACCGTCTTTAGCTAGTTTGTTCAAAGTACCGAAGTTGAGATGAGATAATCGACGGTGCCATACCCAGCTCTTAGTCTTAGACGCTTTGGATAGAAGACAAATCAAAGATGATTTAAGCATGTCATCAAGAGAAATTGTGTACAAATTTATGTCTCGGGATCCTGAAAGTAGATCAACACCTTCTAAATTGCGAATAAAGAAAGTGTTTTTCCAAAATGCAACTTCAAGATCAGCATCACAAAATTGTCCAACAGAAAACAAATTATGTCCAAGCCCCTCATTGTAGTATACCCTTGAGATAACAACATTTCCCAGCTAATAGTCACCATACCTCATAATCCTTGCAATCTAGTCGTTCCCGAATCTAACAGTACCCAGAAATTTACTGACAAAGTTCATGAGCTGAGAGTGATTCCCTGTCATGTGTTTCGAACATTCAGAGTCCATATACCAGAGTATAATCTGGACAACCTGTCATGACAAGAGAAGAAGACAATGGAATATATGTTGCATTGGATCCCCAGGTTTGATTGGGTTTCGAGTGGTTAGCATTCTTAGATTCTACCATTTTAGCTATTTTACTCGAACATTCTAGCTTATTGATAAGCTTTGTCCTTAAGTCCTTCATTAAAGTAGCCTATTTTAGCTTATAGTTTAGCTTTTTCAAAAAGAAAAATAAAAAAAATGTTTTTACCAAAAAGGAAGTCACAGGACTCAATCCTGGGACCTCACTTCACATACACAACACCTTATCCCATTGCGCCCTTGGGTCTTTTCTGTTAGACTCTTGTTTCATTTATTTAATATATGCAAGTTAGTTTTAGCTTATTAGCTTAATTGAATTTTCACAGCTTATTGGCTTTAGCTTATTGTCCCGTTTTTCTTGGTAAACCTTTAGGATAGTGTCTAGTATTTTTAGAAATTTTTATAAATTTTTAGGATTTAATTTAGTATTTTATTTTAATTTTTAGTATTAATTAGTTTTAAAAAATAGTTTTAATTAGTTTAAAAATTCAAAAAAATATTTTTCTGTTTTTAAAAATTAGTTTAAAGCATTTAAGTTTAGAAATTTGCATTTTGAGTTTTTAGAATTTTAATTTGTCATTTTTTGTTAATTAGTTAGTTTATTTTAGTTTTTATTTAGTTTTAATTTAACTTAAATGTCGTTAGAATTTCAAGTTGCCTTAATTTTTAGTTTAGCATGCCTTTTATGTGCTTTCCCTTTGCATTATTAGATTTAGAAATCAAATCCAAAATTTATATGACAATCAAGCTCGATTTTCAACATGAACGTAGATTTCCATTCACCTCTCACCGAGGAGAACGATACCCGTGTTGATTACTTATTGTTCTTTTCTAAGAATAATTTGTATGATACTTTGCATACGTATATATATATATATATATATATATATATATATAGGCTCCAGTTCCGTTGAGAAGGTTTTTATTTTGAGAAAATTGATAAATCTACGTTTGAGCAAATTGATTCATATTTGTTGATTTGATTCACAAGTAAACATCATTTGATAGTGAATCAAAGCTATAAATCACAAATTTGATTCACAAATCATTGCTAAAATCAAGTTATGGTAATGATTCTCAAATTTTGTATTGAAGATTCTGTATTTTATTATATTGCTAAAACGAGAGATTTTTTACATTGATCGAATTTTTTTACACATTTTGAAATTATTATCAACATTTAAAATGAGTTTTACGTTTGAAAAACTTGAATCAAAGTTTAAAATCTATCATATTTCCATTCACCTCTCACCGAAGAGAACGATACTCGTGTTGATTACTTATTATTCTTTCCTAAGAATAATTTATATGATACTTTGCTTACGTATACGTATATGTATTATATTATATATTATATATATATATAAGAGGGGTTTTTGAACGAACATCAAAATAGCGCCGTTGCCGGGGAGAGGTGTCGCGATTTTTACGGATTTGTTCGTGTTCGAGCCTTGAAGATCCTTTCCTCGTAAAAGTTTTTGTTTTATTTTATATAAAAATACAAAAATATTTTACACTTCTATTCTTATTTTCTTTTATTTTAAGTATTAAAAATAGCCGTTTGTTAATTGTCGTTTCTGCTCATCTTTAGTTAACAAACTATAAGAGAGGTATAAGGAGGGTCGATCCTACGGGCTTCGACCCAAAAGGAGAAGGTTTTTAAAATGCTTCGCGCTTACCCGCTCTTTCGCTTCTTTGTGCGTTTTCTAGAGAGCTACTGTGCACTATTGACTTTCGGTTACCAAAAATATTTTTTAATTTTTATTATTTATTATGTTTTATTTGAAAAATCTATAAATATTCTTCTTTATCCTCTTATTCGTTTAATTCTTATTCTCTTAACCTTCTTATCCGATAATTCTTCAATATTTCTTGGTTTTCATGATGCTCGTGGTGTGGAGGTCCGTTGGTTGCAGTTTTACGTACCTATAAAATATATAATAAAAATACTACATAGGTAAATTCCAACTATTCACCTTTAACCAAGGTAAAAAGTTAAGACTTACAAAAATAATATATAATATATAATATACGTATGTTAAACCGGGTAAAAATGATCACCCGGGTCGTTTCCCCAATGACTAGTGAAATTGAAACTACGTTTTAAGTTCGGATCCTGATTTGAATGAAGC
>BQNB010003549.1:1829-44723 GCA_026074375.1 Tanacetum coccineum
AGCCTCTCTTGTAGATTTACTTGCGAAAGTTATCTACCACCCTTAACAGGCTAGAAAGATCTATTACTGGGATCTAACAACATCAAAGTTTGCGGCGCCGCTGCCGGGGATTTTTAAGCTGTTCTGTAGTCAACTCTGGAAAATTATTTTAACCCCCCATCTTTTTCAAAAATCTATGTACAGTTTTCTGAAAACTGACCCAAAAAATTTCTCCTTTGGATGCATACACGTGCTTCCAATTCTGAACTTGTTGAACCATTACCTGAACCTGAACGTACTCTCAATCGAAGACTTCATCGACGAAACGGAAGAGTTCCATTCGATCAAAGAAACAATCCACCTTAACACCCGAGAATTGTCTATCCGCCAATTCTCAACATCAATTACTTCTGTCACTTTCTTGATATTTTTTGAAATTACAATCCAATGGATGATGAACCTATGTGGGCTGTCGACCGTGTTGTCGCTTCGACTCTCGGTTTCGCAATCACTATTCCTGAAACCGCAAACAAATTTGCCATTAAAGGTAACCACTTGACTCTCGTCAAAGGAAACCAATTTGATGGTAGAACCAAAACTGATCCTCATAAACACATTTATGAATTCCTCAGAATCTTCGATATGTTTAAATACAGAGATACCGAGAATGAAGTTGTCCGCCTAATGATGTTTCCCCTATCACTCACTAGAGAAGCAAAAACATGGCTGGATGAACTCAACGAAAAAACTATCGAAACCTGGGATGAACTTCGAACCGCTTTCGTTAGTTGATTCTTTCCCCCCAACTCTTTTTGACCGACTCCTCAGAGAAATCCGTCTATTTTCCAGACATGAAAACGAATCTCTAACCGATGCTTGGCTTCGTATGAAGGAAATGTTCAGAAATTGCCATGGTCATAATCTGTCCAAAGGCAATATTATCAAAATCTTTTACCATGGTCTCAATGAAATAACCTAAGAAGTTCTAAATGCCGTAGTCGGTGGTATTTTCCTCTATAAAACCCCAAATCAAGCTTATCAGCTTCTCGAAGATAAAATCTTACTCAAGCTCGACAGGGCTAAAAATCAAAAAACCAAATCATCTCTTAAGAAAACTGTTGCTTTCGCCGATGAAGGTAACAGTAACTTCGACACTAACAAAATTATGGCCCGAATAGATGCCATGACCATAAAAAAGGATGCTCAGTACAAAGAACTCCAATCTCGTGCAAAACAACCAACACCCGATCTTGACGATGATGACATACCTATGTTCGTGAAAAAGAGTCTAAATTCATGCAAACTTTTTGTAAGACTCGTTTTTACAATGATTTCCGCGATCGAGACTCGAATCGCGATAATTTGCGTTCAAGCGGACGAAATGATTACAACCGAGACAACTACCGATCCAACACCGATGATAAATCCTATGATCTTCAAAGACAATTCAACGATTTCATGAAATCTCAGTAGTCAACCAACACTTTTGTCAAAGAGACATTCATGGACCTCAAAACTCAACTCGAAATAGTAGCCAAAAATCATCAAGCTTTAATCCAAAACTTTGAAACTAAGTTCGACGGGCTCGCTGACAAGCAATCTGGTCGACCTTTTGGATCTCTTCCAAGAAACACTCAACCAAACCCATGAGGTAACAACTCTAAAGCCTATCAACCACCGCAATCTCAGAGCATGTGAATGCCGTATTCACAAGAAGTGGTAAATCTTATGATCCACCAGTTAACCCAAATGATCAACAAAACAATTTTGAAACCCCTGTCAACTTCGATAGCAATGATGAAGACGATGAACCTACACCTCAACTAAAAACTCGACCTCCGAAACCAGTCAAAGAAACACCGTTACCCAAACCATACAAACCAAAAATCTCATATCCTCAACGCCTTAGAAAAGAAAAAATAGAAGCCCAATACAGAAAAATCCTCGACATGATCCGAGCTGTCCGAATCAACGTACCTTTTATCGACGTCTTATCCAGAATGCCTAGCTATGGAAAATTTCTCAAAGAACTCATAAGCAACAAACATAAAATCGAACAAATTTCTTTCGCTTTTCTAAGCAATGAAAGTTCTACCATTCTTCAAAATAAAGTTCCACCCAAACTTGGAGACCCTGAAAGTTTCCTTATTCCATGTAACTTCAATAAAACTTTCTCCTGTAATGCTTTAGCCGACCTTGGTGCTAGCATTAACCTTATGCCATATTCCTTATATGCAAAACTATCTCTCGAAACTCTTAAACCAACTAAAATGAGCGTAAGATTAGCTGACCGATCATTCCAACACCCTGTTAGAATAGCTAAAAATATGCTCGTTGAAGTTGGTAAATTTACCTTCCCTGCTGAGTTCGTTATTCTTGAAATGGAAAAAGATAGCAAAGTTCCTCTCATCTTGGGATGAGCCTTTCTTCACACTGCTAATGCAGTGATTCGAGTTAAACATAAACAACTCAATCTTAGAGTTGGTACTGAACGAATGATCTTTAATATCGACTCTGCCATTAAACATTCTTATTCAAACGATGATACATGTTTCTATATTGATGTTATTGATGAAATCTTAGAAGAAGATTTCAATGCTCTTCTAGACGAAGGAAGCAAAATCCTCCATTCCATCGAAAGAACAATTCTCGAAGAAGAAATCTTTTTTGAATTCGATAAATTCATAGCAATGGCTTCAAATGAAAACTATAACTCTGAGTCCGATAAAGAAGAACCGGAATTTGAGAAAATCACCATCAACACAGATTATAAAATTAAGACATCTCTCGAGGAACCTCCTACGTATTTTGAACTCAAGCCTCTTCCTGATAACTTGGAATATGTATTTTTGGAAGAACCCTCTTTTCTTCCTATAATCATATCATCTCAACTCTCTGCTCAAAACAAAAGCAAACTTGTATTTGTCCTTAAAAAACATAAAGAAGCATTTGCCTGGAAAACAGCAGACATTCCTAGATTTTCCCATCATTCAGCAAACACAAGATACAACTTCTAGATGACAAAAATCCAGTTGTCCAAAAACAGAGAAGGTTAAATCCAAATATGCAAGAAGTCGTTAAGAAAGAAATCGTAAAACTCTTGGATACCGATATTATTTATTCAATTGTCGATAGTCCTTGGGTTAGTCCCATTCACTGTGTACCAAAGAAAGGCGGTATTATAGTAGTCACAGACGAAAATAATGAACTTGTCCTAACAAGAACCATTACGGGTTGGCGAGCATGCATTGATTATCATAAACTCAATGAAGCAACCGCAAAAGATCATTTTCCTTTGCCGTTTATGGATCAAATGTTGGAAAGACTCGCAGGAAATAAATATTTATGTTTCCTTGATGGTTTTTTTGGATATTTGCAAATTCCTATCGATCCTATGGACCAAGAAAAAACAACGTTCACATGTCCCTTTGGTACATACGCTTATAGGCGAATGCCTTTCGGATTATGTAATGCTCCAGCTACATTCCAGAGGTGCATGTTGGCAATCCTTCACGATATGATTGAAGAATCAGTCGAAGTATTCATTGACAATTTCTCTGTCTTTGGAAACTCTTTCGACAAATTCCTAAACAACCTCGATAAAATGCTCTAGCGTTGTAAAGATGCTCATTTTGTCCTTAATTGGGAAAAATGTCACTTCATGGTCAAAGAAGGAATTGTGCTTGGACACAAGGTGTCTGGCGCAGGACTTGAAGTCGACAAAACAAAAATCGACGTAATCTCAAAACTTCCACCCCTACCAATATCAAAGGTGTTAGATGCTTTCCAAGACATGCTAGTTTTTACCGATGATTTATTAAAGATTTCTCAAAAATTGCTCGACCTCTAACTAAGCTGCTTAAAAAAGATACTCCGTTCGAATTCAATGATGAATGTCAAAAAGCATTCGAATTATTAAAAGAGAAACTCACATGTGCTCCTATGATCGTAATCCCAAACTGGAATCTCCCATTTGAACTTATGTGTGATGCAAGTGATTTCATAGTTGGAGCTGTCTTAATTCAAAAAGATGATAAAAACTTTCACCCAATCTATTTCGCAAGCAAAACTCCCATAACCAAGAAAGAACTTATGGTTGTAGTTTTTGCATTCAACAAATTTAGATCCTATCTTATACTATCAAAAACTATTGTTTATACGGATCACTCAGCTCTTAAACGTCTGTTTAAGAAACAAGACGCAAAACCCCGTCTTATTCGATGGATTCTACTCCTACAAGAATTCGATATAGAAATCAAAGATAAAAAAGGTACAAAAAATGTTGCTGCCAATCACTTATCTCGGATTGACAATAACGAGACAACTGATGACAGTGAAGTTGAAGACAACTTTCATAGAGAAACCGTTATGGAAATTAACACCAAAGATGAACCATGGTTCGCAGACTTTGCAAACTATTTGGTGGTTGAAATTATACCAAAAGGGATAACGTACCAACAAAAGAACAAATTCTTCTATGACCTCAAACATTACTTTTGGGATGAACCCTATCTTTTCAAAGTATGTTCTGACGATATGATCAGACGTCGTGTATCTGGACCAGAAACCCGAACCATTTTAGATCAATGTCACCACGGATCAACCGGTAGACATTATGGACCAAACGTAACCGCTAAAAAGGTCCTAGATTCAGGTTTATACTGGCCAACAATCATAAAAGAAGCTCATACTCTAGTTTGACTTTGCGAAGCATGCCAAAAGATGGGAAATATATCAAAACGTGATGAAATGCCCTTAATCAACATTCAAGTATGTGAAATTTTTGATATATGGGGTATCGACTTTATGGGACCATTCCCAAAATCACATAAGTTTAAATACATTCTTATCGTTGTCGACTACGTATCTAAATGGGCCGAAGCTCAAGCTTTACCAACCAATGATGCCCGAGTTGTTATTTCTTTTCTAAAGAAACTATTTTGCGATTTCGGAATGCCCAAAGCTCTAATAAGCGATCGAGGTACTCACTTCTGTAACAAGATAATGGAAAATACTATGAAAAGATATGGAGTTAGTCACCGTTTCTCTACATCAAACCACTCTCAAACAAGTGGCCAAGTTGAAAACATAAATAGAGCCCTCAAAAGAATTCTTGAAAAGATTGTTAAAGATAATTCTGCTATTTGGTCAAGAAAACTTGATGACGCTTTGTAGGATTTTTGCACTACTTACAAAACACCAACTAGTACAACACCGTACAAACTAATATATGGAAAAAACTATCACCTGCCATTTGAAATTGAACACCGTGCATACTGGGCACTTAAGAATTGCAATCCTAGTCTTATCGCTGCTGGAGAAAAATGAATGTTTCAGTTACATGAATTAGACGAACTTAGACTCTCAAGCATATGGGGAAAAATATCATTTTACAAGGCAAAGAACCAACAAAAGTCTGGCACGATAGAAAGCTAAGAATGAGAAAAGAATTCAAACATGGAAACAAGGTTCTACTTTTTCACTCAAAGTATAAATTCAAACAACCGAAACTCCAATCTCGCTGGATAGGACCATACATAGTAAAACATCAATATCCATCTAGATATGTTGAATTATATGGAAAAGATAGAAAAATATTTATTGTTAATGGCCATCGACTCAAACTATATCATGAAGAAGAAGATTATAATGACCAAAGAGAACCAGTCACTCCTTTCCGAAAGAATAAACTCCAGAAGCAGGAGTCTAGCTAACGACTCTCTTAAAAATTAAGCGCTTCTCGAGAGGCAACCCGTGCTTTACTTAAACGTGGAGGAGTCCCTCCTCCATACAACTCCATTTGTATCCTTTATTTAGTTTTTCTAAAAAAACCCAAAAATATTTTCTTTTTGTGTGCTTTTGTGTTTATATTTATGCAGGTGATATAGTTAAAGATTGGAAAATTATGAGTATGCTCAAGGGAGAGTTTCTCGTTAGCTATATATCTCTATTCCTGGAAGTACATTTTTCCTTAATTTTCCCATATTCTCTAATTTATCAGTTTATCACATTGAGGGCACTTGTTCTAACTTCTAAGTGTGGAGGAGAGCCAAATAGGAAAAATTATTCATATCTCATGTCTTTGCACTGATAAAATTTTCTAACTGATTTTTTTTTCAAAATCTGAACTTATTTATATATATATATATATATTATATATATATATATATATATATATATATATATATATATATATGCTTTCAATATAAAAAATGCTCTTAGTAAGGCAAATCCAACCGGATTGACATTATAACTAGCACAACCTAGTCCACTAAATTTTGAGAATTATAAGCCTTAAAATATATTCGAGTACCCACCTTTGGTAACTAAGATAATTGATGCCTTTAGCCTGTTCGAGTTAAGGTTTGAATGCAATTGCAAGTGTCTCATCCGTCATTATGGCTGTGTATTTGTAATTTGTCGCCTTTTCTGGAACAGTGGTATTGGTTGATAATTATATTTGAGTGAGCCGGTAATTTAGAAGCTCTAAAACTTGTGCTTGATCATCAATTACTAGACCGAAGCCTGATTAATCATATATTATGAGGGAAAATTAAATCCCGCAAGTTCTTGTTCTTGCAAGCACCCCTTTTTGTGCTAAGTTGCTGAAGTACCTAAGTGAAGAAGTCAAAGTTGAAAGAAGAAGTTATGTGCCAAGCCTTAGTTATCATAAAAAATATCATAATAAAAAAATATAGTAGTTCAAGGAAATAAAGGCTTAAGTTCCGGCACATGAAGATTTGTATATGCTATTATCCCTCATCAGTATCAAGTTCCGCCTTTCGGTCATGTTTATGTGTCAAGTACAAGCATATGGTAGCTGTCTAGATTATGTCTGTGCAAATTGAGTGTCTTCATAAAACTATAAACCCAATCTGAGTGGCTCGAGTGAAATAAAAATTAAACACATTCCCCTGTGAGGTGCTATGTTATATGTCTATGCCTGAAAAGTTAATCAATATGCAAAACTCTTGCTAAAAATCCAAATTTTCTCCACGTCATGATAAATGATCTTATTTTCTCGCTTTGATTGCTTGAGGGCAAGCAATAGCTAAGTGTGGAGTGATTTGATAACACCTAAATTATACATGTTTTCTGTTACGTTATTTATACATATTTTATCATTTCTCATAAACTTTCGATACTTAATAGCATGAAATACTTGCAGGTTCACTTGAAGACATCCCGAGCTCAAATAAAACAAAGATCAAGTACTTATACACTTCAAAAATGAGGATACAAGAAAAAAGATAAAATCTCAAGCTGAAAAATGCAAATGTGCGCCGCACTTCTCCTCAAAGTCAAAAGAATTAAAGACTCAGTCAAAATAGTGCATTAACTCCCCAAGTACGCCGCACAAATTACTTTGTGCGCCGCACTTCCCATCTGGCTACGAAAATTAAATGAAGTCATAAATACCGGCGCACTAACACACTAAGTGCACCGCACAAATTATTTTGAGCGCCGCACTTTTACCCCAAAAATCAGCCTATAAATAGAAGATGAATTTTCACTATAAATCATCCTTTCATACTCATTTCCCTCATATCACACACACACTCTCTCACCCTTATGATATCCTAAACCCTTTTACAACCCTTCTCCCAAGCATAAACACCATAGTTTTTGAAGATTCAAGATCAAACAACCGAGAACAAAGAAGAATACCATCTTAGTTTATTGAAATAATGAAGTTTCTTGTTGAATCAAGTTATGTTATGAACTACATAGCCATGAGAGGCTAATTCTCTCATGACTACTCGGTGAAGTTATGATAATAAATAAGTGTTTGGTATGATTTTAATCTCATTAATCTCAAGCTTATGTTGCACCCCTATTATATCTTATCTTACCGGTTTTGCTTATCAACTTAGATTATATAATCATATCGGTATAGGTAGAAAGACCCGTTATGATCTATATGGTTTTAATGATTTATTTATGGTCTTTATCGTCTGTGTTGAGAAATTCACTTTCGTAAATTGATAAACAAAATAAGATTTGATATAATAAGTAACTGGATCATTTGAGTGACACATCTGGTCTAGCCAACTAAATATAAGTCTTAAGTTAATCAAGTTAATTTGTGAAAATATTTTCTGACGAGAAATCCTTTTTATAAGTTATAAGTTCCATCTTCGAGGTCTTAATCATTATCACTACTTATAAATTATTCTCAACTATCCGAGTAGTCATCTTTATTATCACTGGTAAAACAAAAGTTATTTTCAAAGTTGTTAAAGTCTATTTTCTTTCTAATTATCTGAACACTAATCAAATCCCTGTGGATGACCTGGTCTTACCTAAAAGATATTATACTATATACGTAGGTTATACTTTTACCCGTGTGTTTCCTAATAATAAAATTGGTATTTTTAGTCATTATAAATTTAAAGCTTTCGAAACACATCAGAACCTTCATTTAGTTGCGTTATAGGATCTATGTGCACGGTGTTCCGCTTATACGTGCTTAGGTGGTTATATGGTATATAGCATTAGTTAAGGCGTTCATTAAAATGGATGAGCCTAATACTGGGTACGACTAGGAAAGGATACGGATATAAATACGGTGGCCAACATAGTTATAAATGTATCACGACTCACGTGTATTTAGTATTATCGTTCATAAAAATCGGTGTTGACACCTTAGGGCCGTATGTGTGTGTGTATATATATATATATGTATATATATATATATGTATATATGGCGTATATTAAGACCACCTATGAGTTAACCTTTCCCTCCTACCTAACGTTGCCCATGTTCTCCCTCGCATAGATAATGTCGCCAAGGATGATGACCTGAAGTACTAGCCGGCCTGCTGCCGCATCACGAGGAAGAGGAACGGGTGGACGAGCTAGTAGAGGTGGTAGAACTAGAGGTCATTCTGGTGATCAGGGTGATGGTAGAATTGATGGTCAAGGTGGCTAAGTAGGTGGTCAGGGTAGTAAGGTGAAAGACGGTGTTGACAGAGTCCCCAACTTCTCCACCATCATTGCACAGCAGTTGCGAAATTTACTTCCCACTATGCGAAATTTACTTCTCCACCATCATTGCACAGCATTGCACACCAAGGTAGAGGTCAAGGGAATGGTAGGAATCAAAACGGCGATGCCATCAATGAAAACATCCAAGGTGATGTTAGGAATGTCATTGAGAACAACGACTGTAGGGGTTGTACCTATAAAGAGTTATTAGCTTGTAATCCTAAGAAGTATGACGGGAAGGGAGGTGCTGTAGTTTACACTTGTTGGATTGAAAAGATGGAGTCAGTTCAGGATATGAGTGGTTGTGAGGATAACCAAAAAGTAAAGTACACTGTTAGTTCTTTTGTCGGTAAGGATTTAACATGGTGGAATTCTCAGATTCGCACATTAAGCCGAGAGGTTGTTGCAAGTATGTCATGGTATAACTTTAAGGTATTGATGAGAGAAGAGTTTTATCCTAGTAATGAGATGTGGAAGTTGGAAACGGAGTTATGGAATCACGTCATGGTTGGGGCTGGCCATGCGGCGTATACTGATAGGTTCCATGAGTTGGCTAGGTTAGTTTCTCATTTAGTAACCCTAGAAAACAGAAGGTTTGAGAGGTATGTGTATGGCCTTGATCTACATATCCGAGGGATGGTGGCGGCAATGGAACCATCAACCATTCAAAAGGCTATAAAGATTGCTGGCACACTGACTAGTGAAGCCCTTAGGAATGGGTCAATCAAAAAGGACCCTCAGAAGAGAGGAAATAAGGGAGAACCTAATAAGGATAGGAATGAAAGGGATGATAACAAGAGGACTAGGACTGGAAATGATTATGCCACAACCACAAACCCTGTTAGGAGAGAAAATACTGGTGCGGTACCCAAGTGTACCGCCTGTAACTATCACCATTCACCTGAGACACCTTGTCGCACTTGTTTCAACTGTAACCGTCCAGGACATTTTACTAAGGTTTGTAGGGTGGTACCTAGGAATGTGAACCCCGTCAATGCTAGAAACCCAACTGATAGGGCATGTTACGAGTGTGGTAGTACCGATCATATCAAGGCAGCATGTCAAAGGTTTAATCAGGCTCAAAGGCCATGGGAAACCATCAGAACCAAGTCACGGCTGTTAACAGGGGTCAGGGACGTAGGAACAACTATACTAGGCACATGGAAGGGCAGTTATGTTAGGAGCAGAGGAGGCTCGCTAGGACCCGAACATCATGACGGGTACGTTCACTTTGAACAATCATTATACCACAACCTTATTTGACTCTGGTGCCGACTATAGTTTTGTCTTCACTACTTTCATACCTCTGTTAGGCATAGAACCCAGGGATTTAGGGTTAAGTTATAAGATTGAGATAGCTAGCGGGCAGCTAGTAGAAATCGATAAGGTCATTAAGGGATGCAAACTAGAAATAGAAGGTCATGTGTTTGATATAAATTTGATACCGTTTAGAAGCGGGAGTTTTGATATGATCATAGGAATGGATTGGTTGTCCAACCATAAGGATGAGATAATTTGTCATGAGAAGGTAGTTAGGATACCACTACTAGATAGCAAAGTACTTAGAGTTATAGGATAAAGACCGGATGAGAAGATGAGACATCTAGTGACTTCTAAGGCCAAGGAACAAAAACAAGAAGAACTTGTTGTAGTGAGAGATTTTCCCAAGGTGTTTCCCGATGACCTATTAGGATTACCCCCTAGTCAGGAAATCAAGTTTTAGATTGAGTTAGTCCCTAGAGCAATACCAATCGTGAAATATCGCTATCGCTTGATACCTTCCTTAAATGGAGGAGTTGTTGGGTCAACTCAAGGACAAAGGTTTCATTCGACCAAGCTCATCGCCTTGGGGAGCACCAGTATTGTTTGTGAAGAAAAGGAAGGTTCCTTTAGGATGTGTATTGATTATAGAGAACTAAACAAGTTGACTATTAAAACCGTTATCCACTTCCCAGGATAGACGACCTGTTTGATCAACTTTAAGGATCACAGTACTTCTCTAAGATAGATCTTAGGTCCGGATACCACCAGCTGAGAGTGCATGAGGATGACATTCTAAAGACTGTGTTTAGAACTCGTTATAGACATTTCGAGTTCATAGTAATGCCCTTTGGTTTGACTAACGCACCAGTAGTATTTATGGATCTAATGAACTTAGTATGTAGGTCGTATCTAGATAAGTTTGTGATAGTGTTCATTGATGATATTTTGGTTTATTCTAAGACCTAGGAAGAGCATGAAGTGCACCTAGGGTTAGTCTTAGAATTGCTTAAGAAAGAGAAATTGTATGCTAAGTTTTCCAAGTATGAATTCTGATTGCGAGAAGTACAATTTCTTAGACATGTGATTAATGGAGATGGTATTTATGTAGACCCTAGTAAGATTGAAGTTGTTAAGAATTTGATAGCCCATAGAACTCCGTCTGAAGTTCGTTCATTCTTAGGATTGGCAGGGTATTATCGTAGATTCATTGAGAACATTTTAAGATAGCTAAGCCGCTTACTGTCTTGACTTAGAAAAGTAAGACCTTTGATTGGGGTGAAGAGCAGGAGAATGAATTTCAAACTTTGAAGGGTAAGTTATGCGATGCACCTGTTCTAGCTCTCCCTGATGGACCGAAAGATTTTGTGGTACATTGTGATGCATCCAGATTAGGACTAGGTTGTGTGTTGATGCAAAGAGGTAAGGTTATAGCATATGCGTCTAGGCAGTTGAAAATTCATGAGAAGAATTACACCACCCATGATTTGGAACTGGGTGCGGTTGTGTTTGACCTTAAGATTTAGAGACATTATCTGTATGGGATAAAGAGTGTCATATATACCGATCATAAGAGTCTCCAACATATCTTTAGCCAAAAGGAATTAAACATGCAACAACGTCGCTGGATAGAGCTTTTTAGTGATTATGACTGTCAAATTCGCTACCACCCTGGTAAGGCGAATGTAGTAGCTGATGCACTAAGTGGGAAAGAGAGAGTGAAACCTAAGAGATTTCGAGCTATGAATATGACCCTTCAGTCGAGTATCAAGGATAGGATACTGGGGGCTCAGAAGGAGGCATATAATGAGTCTATGGGATTGCAGAAAGGTTTATATGAGATGATAGAACATAGGAGTGATGAAGCTTTATACTACCTGGATCGAATATGGGTTCCTTTGAAGGGTGACGTGAGAACCCTGATAATGGACAAAGCCCATAAGTCGAAGTACTCTGTACACCCAGGATCTGACAAGACGTATTATGACATTAGAGATAGGTATTGGTGTTCGGGAATGAAGAAAGATATAGCGGTATATGTTAGTAGGTGTTTAACTTGTTTAAAGGTTAAAGCTGAGCACCAAAGGCTATCTGGCTTGCTCCAGCAACCTGAGATTCCTGAATGGAAATGGGAAGGGATAGCAATGGATTTAGTTACAAAATTACCAAGGACTAGTAGTGGGCATGATACAATCTGGGTCATTGTGGAACGATTGACTAAGTATGCTCATTTTCTACCTATGCGTGAGGATTATAAGATGGATAGGTTAGCCAGGCTATATCTGAATGAGATTGTTGCTAGGCACGGTGTGTCGATCTCGATCATATCTGATGGTGATAGTCAATTTACGTCAGGTTTTGGCAGTCAATGCAAAAGGCATTAGAAACCCATTTAGACATGAGTACGGCTTACCACCCTCAGATCGACGGTCAAAGTGAGCATACAATTCTGACCATGGAAGACATGATTAGGGCATGCGTCCTAGACTTCAAGGGAAGTTAGGATGTTTATCTTCCATTAGTTATGTTTTCGTATAACAATAGTTATCATTCTAGTGTGAGATGTACGCCGTTTGAGGCTTTATATAGTAGAAAGTGTCGTTCCCCGATTATGTGGGCTAAGGTTGGAGAGGGTCAGTTGATAGGACCTGATTTAGTGCAAGAGACCACTGAGAAGATTTTGCAGATTAAGGATAGACTTAAGGCTACGCATGATCGTCAAAAAAGTTATGTCGATAATAGAAGGAAACCTCTAGAGTTTGGTGTAGGTGACCATGTCTTGCTCAAAGTATCGCCTTAGAAAGGTGTGGTACGCTTTAGGGAGAAGGGGAAACTAGCACCTAGATTTGTTAGACCTTTTTAGATCGTTGAGAAGGTAGGTTTTGTAGCCTATAGACTTAGACTACCTAAGGAGTTAAATGGTGTTCATGACACGTTCCACATGTCAAACCTTAAGAAGTGTTTGGCTGACCCAACACTGCAAGTGCCCTTGGATGAGATCCAAGTAGATGCTAAGTTGAATTTTGTGGAAGAGCCTGTGGAGATCTTAAAAAGAGAGTTCAAGAAGCTTAAGCGGAGTACAATTGCCATCGTCAAGGTTCGATGGAATTCGAAACGTGGACCTGAATTCACGTTAGAACGTGAGGATCAGATGAGACATAAGTATCCGCATCTGTTTAGTGCTGATAATAGTTGAATTTCGGGGGCGAAATTCTTTTTAAGGGGGTAGAATGTAACCGCTTTCCCTTTTTGTGTCATAGGATTAAGGATAGATTAAGGCCCCCTTGCGCAGGGTGTAGGATCGCCAAAAGAGTTTGCCGATAAGAGGTAGGAAAAAAAAGCGGAAGGGAAGAAAAGGAAAAAAAAACAAAAAAAAAAAGCCTTTTTTCTTTTTAGAGTTTCAGTGTAGGTTGACTAAGTCTTGCTCAAAGTAGTTATGCCTACCCTTGGAAAAGTGTGTGTGGTTACGCCTTTTGGGAAAGAAAGAAGGGGGAGGAGGGAGGAGGAAACTAGCACCTTAGATTTGTGGACCTTTTGTTTGAGACCATTCAGAAGGTTAGGTCCTTGTTTAGTTATGATAAGACTAACATGAGGAAGTTGACATGGAGTTCATGACCACGTTTCACGTGTTGAACCTTTTAGAAGTGTTTGGCTCTCTTTGTTGACCCAACCTGCAGTGCCTTGGACGATGATCCAAGTAGATTCTACAGTTTGAATTTTGTATAGAAGACCTTATGAAATCTTGGAAAGAGAGGGAGTGTTCAGGAGTAGATTATTGCCATCGTCATTGGTTAGGCGGAATTAAAAGTGACCTGGAATTCACGTTGGGAACATGAGATCAGATTGAGACTTAAGTAATCCACATCTGTTTAGTTGCCGGATAGTAGTTGCAATTCGAAGGCAAAATTCTTTAAGGGGTTAGAATTAGAAATTGTAACCCTTGCCACTTTTTGTTTTACTTGAATGTTCTAATTTAGTCCTTTGACTATTTGGCGTTTGTCAGTTTTATTAGAATATGTACCGTATTGACAATGGTGAATTTATGAGATTGAGGTATTTTATGGTTATATGATGTATAATAATCCTTTTTAGAGAGTATTATTATGTTATTTATGTTCCGGGTGGTTTGACCCGTGACTAGCGTGAAATGCCAAAAACATGTCCCGACACGACCAATAATGTTCAAATGATATTTTGGGAAATTTAAATGAAAATATGTCGTGTAAATACTCTAGGTTATTGGAAAAGTATGTTTAAGATGAATAAAAATGCTAAGTAACTTCGGGAAATATTTTACGATCATGGTTTTTGAGTTTTAAGTAAACCCGACACAAAAAAAGGCTCCCGAGACCCCTTTGGATTCCAACCGGTTTTGAGCCAAGGAGGGGGACAAAGAGACAATATTTTAGGATCTTGGTTCTAAGGGACATGTACATATAATTTGTTTTCATCCATATCACACATTTCATGTTTTCATATCAAACTTTTCTCTCTTTCTTTCTCTCCTCTTGCGTCCGACCTACACACACATACACGCACTTATAATTTTTGAAATTTGATCAAAAACATGAAGATTTGTGGAGTTGTGGGTTGATTCTAGTATCCGGGTTATTGTTTAAACTATGTTTGGGTAGTCGGTTTGCGTTCCTTCTCGCTTGTCAAAACCCTCTTTGTAAGTTTTATAAATTTTTATTTAACATGTACTTTTAAGTGTTAAATGATGCATAGATGTTAGTTGTATGGCCCGTTGTTAAAAATCAAAAATGAAAATTTTGTGAAAGGTTATAAAAGGGTGCGTTTGGTTCGAATAGAAATAAAAGAAGGATGAGGGTTTTGTTAGTTTTGATATTGTGGTCGTGATGGTTGAAAAACATATAATTGCTGTAGCTTATTTTCAAGCTTATGGAATTGGTTTTGGAGCTATTGGGCTCACGGCCCAATAAGCCGTGGCTTATTGAGTGTTTATTGTGGTCCGGGTTACTTTGTTACTTATTGATTTGGACTTATATTTACTAATGGGCTTTGGTATTGGGCCTAAAGTATATATTATACGTATGAATATCTTAATGGATCCTTATTGGGCCTTAAGGCCCAATATGCGTAAACTATTCATTTTAAGATATTTAACGGACTTTTAGAAAGCGAAACATGTTTATGAATTTATTTTGGAAGTCGTTTGGGAAATACGTTTTGGTGAACATTTTAAAATATGGATTTTTGGCATTTTGTTGGAAAATGGTGAATTAGTAGAAAATTGTTTGAAATTAAAGTTTAAACCTTTGGAAAACGTTGTATAAACGTACGGGTCATGTCGAAATTTCGTAAAAAGTCTATACTTAGAATTTTTACTCAAAACGCGATTTTTAATAAAATAATAAAATATTATAATTTTTTTAAGTCGACTAAAAGACGAAAATTATATTTTTCCAACTTAGAATTAAACGTTTTGTTTCTTATAACTTAAATGATGAATTAATGGTAACTAAGTGTACCAAATGGAAATACCGAGATATATATATATATGTATATAAGTATTTATTACTTATCAATTATATTAGTAAGGTATAAGTATATATATGATACTAAAGTACGATTTGGAAGTATGACATTTTTAAGATAGTTGTCAACCATCACACCACTGAAAATGTTAAGAATAACCATACAACGCGCATCTGACCGCTATGCATCTGACCGATATGCATCAAACCTGAAAATTATTTTGGGAATGAGTGTCTAACTGGAACATTAATTGGACTAGGTCGTGTTCAGACGTCGTTGCATTTGCTTGTGTGATATTGAGATTGCTGCTTGAGGTGAGTTCTCGTAGCCTCACTTTTTTAAATCTTTTTCGTTGGGGGAAAATGATACTCAGATGTGTTTTGAACTGTTTTTCTGAACTGTGCGAAATGTGGTTTTGTTTTTGGGATAATTTCTGTGCTTTTGACTGCTATGTGAATATTATGTGGTATGATTGTTCTTGCATACATCGAGGTGCATGGCAAAGTGTGATTAGCAAGGATTTTCTATGTTTGTGAAAGGTTGCCCTATGTAAATGCTCCAGTACTGGGAGGCCATTAGGTGCGTATAACCTCGGGGTTACAACCCTAAGAGCATTGGTATATGCTAGTTTGATGACTAGCAGGGATGCTAAGTCATGGTACATGATTAGCGGGGATGCTAAGTCATGGGTGTATTTGCATATATTCACTGTCATATTGCACAATTGTCTAACTTTTTGAGATATTGGCACAACGACTTGGTTTTCTTCAAACCTACGAGCTCACCAATATTATTGTTGACGTTTTTAAGTATCATTTTCAGGTGAAGAGAATGATCGTTAAGGTTGAGATGTGTGATAGCAGACTTTAAGTATATCCTGTAGGGATCATGTTTGAGAAGTCTTGCTTTTGAAGTATGATATGGATTTGTTTTCTTGAGGATTAATGTTTAAGACTTGTATGGACCCCTGCGCATGCAAGTGGATTTGTAAGCGACTATTTGATGTGTTCTTCGATGGGACATTACTCAAAGTTATTGAGGTTGATGGTCGTCATGACACTTTCATTTATGCATTTTAGATTTCTTTATTTTTTATCTTGTGTTATGATTGATCATTATAATACATTCCCGTGTTTCCGCCTATGACGGGGTGTGACACAAAGGTTTCACTAAAGGTACTATTGACCCTACTATATTCACGATAAGATACGGGGAAGACATTCTACTTGTGAATTATGTCAATGACATTATTTTCGGGTCTACAAACCCAAAATTTTCTAAAAGATTTAAAAAACTAATGCACAGTAGATTTAAGATGTCCTTAATGGAAGAAATGAAATTCTTTCTAGGACTTTAGATCCACCAATCCCCAAGAGGTATCTTTATCAACCAGGCCAAGTACGCTTTAGAAATACTTAAAAACATGATATGGATAAATATGATAGCATTGGTACACCAATGGCTACTAAACCTAAACTGGATGCAGACTTGAGTGGATTACCCGTTGACCAAACAAAATATAGAAGTATAATCGGGTCACTCATGAATCTGACTTCTAGTAGACCAGACCTAGTGTAAGCAGTATGTTATTGTGCGCGTTATCAAGCAAGACCAACACAAAAACACCTCAAAGAGGTTAAAAGGATCTTTCAATACTTAAATGGAACCATCAATATAGGACTCTGGTATCCAAAGGATTCTGGCTTTGAACTAACCGCATTTTCAGATGTTGATCATGCCAGATGCATTGATACTAGCAGAAGCACTTCTGGAGTACTACAGTTCCTAGGTGATAAGTTAGTTATCTAGATGTCAAAGAAGCAGGACTGCATTGCAATGTCATCAGCAGAAGCAGAGTACCTGGCGTTATCTGCAAGTTATGCTCAAGTAATGTGGATGAGGACACATCTTAAAGATTATTGTTTTAATTACAACAAAATAATGTTGTACTGCGACTCTCAGTCAGCCATAGCAATCTCATGCAGCACTCCCGTACTAAGCACATCCATACTCGATATCATTTTATCAAGGAACAGGTTAAATGTGGTATAATAGAACTGTACTTTGTCAGAACTGAATACCAATTAGCTGATATGTTTACAAAAGTCCTTCCTCAAGATCGGTTTGAGTATCTTGTCAGATAGATTGGTATGAGATGTTTGACTCCAGCAAAACTGCAGGTTCTGGCAAATGAGACTGCTTGATATTTCCTCAAACATTGAAATGTAAATATTTTTGAAAAAGAAAATACAAAAATATAAAACCTATAAAACCAAATAAAAAAATATAAAGTTTCAAAAAGCAAATACAAAATTAGAAAATTAAAAATTCTAAAAAGAATCATCTCGACATGTCTCTTGGAATCGATAACATTTACAAAACTAGAAATGACGATTAATATTGTCACGGGTATGTAAATGAAGTTCGAGCAAGATTTTAAACGTTTTCAAAACATGTCATTTCTAATTTTCTTAATGACATGTAATCGCTCTTAGATTGCAACTCGGACCCTGATGACAAAGGAGAGTGTACGCGTCAGTGCGCTTATCCTTAAGCGTTAGAAGAGAAGTCTTCTAACTTGAGGTTTTTTAAAAAGTTGAAAACAATTTTTCAAGAATTTCATGACAACATTTCATAAAAAGTGATTTTACAATTATGGTATCTTTTAAAATTATGTGTTCAACACTCCCTCCCTCACAAAGTTTTCAAAGACAATCATCTTCTAACAAATGGTATCATTTTTATAAATGAGTCAATTGTTGAAGGGGAGTTTTCGAAAAACAAAGTTTTAACGTTTTTAGATACATCATCTCACGACAATTCTTATGTATTCAAAACATTATCAAAAGTCTCTTAATAACAAATCAGTAATAATGACATAACTTACTATCGGATGTTTGTTATAAAGAGGATCTAGTGTCTGAGTTCAATTTTTTCAAGTTTTCTCAAATGATATTTCATAAACTTTCAAAAATTGTGTACTCGACACTCTCTGCTTTCCTAAACATTACATTGGTGTTATGCAATGGAGTCCTATGTATTGTTGAGGGGGCAAGCAAAATCAAAATGTTCCACATAATTCATGCTGAAACATTTCTTTTCCCTTGAATTTTTCAAGACAAATTATAATTACTTGGTATTCAAAAACTAAGTGAATTACTGTTGAAAATAAGGGGAGAAATGTAATTAAAATGTGATCTAGAAAATAATAATTGATCTAAAGACTCAAAGTGCTTTATACTCTTACCCATATGTGCGAAACACTTTTGATTATCGATGCACGTGTATAGGGAGAGTTTTTCAAAAGATGAAACTTTCAAAGTGTTAAATGTTTTGATAATCTATCAAACACTTTGAGTGATTTTCAAGGTTTTATGGTTACAATCAAATACCCAACAACCTATTAACTCACGATGATTCTGAAGTCATAAGGTGGTTAGGTTAGGTATTAGTCCTATGATCCAACCAGAACCGGAGAGATCTACCCAAGGACATCCCATAGTTAAAAATAGCAGTCCTTAGGTATGATTCGAAGAAGAATGAGAAACAGGAATAATACCGACTAAGACATGAGTTAACACTAGAACAATCACAACAAGGTGTTAGTAATGACGTCTTGGTAAGCATTGAAGGGGTTGATGAAAGAAAAAGAAATGTAAGGATAGAGGGTGTAAAGAAAGAATCCATCCATACAACTGTTGACATCAAATAATGTATATTTTATACCATCATTTATCTTATATAATTAACCCATTTGTATAATTATTGCAAAGAATTGTTACTTAATCGTTTGTATTTGAGAATTGTAATAATTATGGAGTACTTGGTGAAAGTTAACTAAACGGCACGCATTCTAGAGCTTAAACAAAGATATTTGAATATTATTGTTCTGACAATCAATACGCCGTATCCATCAAGGAAGATACGGCGTATCTGTGCCTACACTCACCAAAGACCACGAAGGAAACAAGATCCAATACGCTGTATCCAGGAATGACCAATACGCCGTATTCAAGCCATATGGAAATAAAATATTCTAGAAGATATCAAACGTGGTTCCTACTCTAAGAAACCCCTGATACGTCGTATCCAAGACTTTAGATACGCCGTATCGACCATATTCCCGACCCTATAAATAGAAAACTCAAAAACGAGTTTTAAGGGTGCTAAATCATATTCTCGGTACCTAAAGTACAAAAGTCTATTTTTAGAGGAGAAAAAGAGCAGAAGAGGTCGAGCAACGTTATTAATTCCATAAGAAACAACGTGTAATTTCTTATACTCTTGTAATCGTTTAGTTTTTGCTATCATTCGTTAACTCGGTTAGTTTACCTTGGCTAAATAATTACTTTTGTATTAATTATGATGTTTGAAGGCTAATACCTTCAGGTATTAGCCATTATTATGAAGATCTTAATGTTTGGTTTGTTTATCTTGATTGCTTAATTTATCATTGAATGCTTGTTTATGTTTATCAATTTATACTTGTTTACGTGCTTAAGTATGCGACCTATCATTCAACTAGGTCTAGTCCTACATATTTAATGTGCTGCAACTTCGGTGTTGTTTGGGCATAGGCTAAGAGTCTGGGATAGCTCTCCATATTGCAATTTATATATCTAGAATCATAGGATCACAAATATTGACCAATCCTTGCCTTTAGTTTAGTGAACTTAGTTGAGCCATAAGGTGACCTTAGTTTCAGCGAGTACGTTCTTATTCCATTGGTAAGGACTCGGACAGTGGACTACTAGTATATAAAGAGTCGTTAAGCAGTAAGTGGGTAAAGTCTTTATGAGCTATGGTTTAACAAGATCACCATTGCTTTAATCCCTAAGATAGATTATAATCAGCAAATAAGGATACTTTATGCGAATGCGTTTAATTGTGACAGAATTCTACATGTCTAGGTTTAAGGAAGAAGTACCGCCTTAATCTTAAGAATGATATGCCGCCTCGAGATAAGTAATCATTGAACTAAATAAACAAACCAACGTTCTGATTGGATTAATAATGGTTAATACAGTTTTCTTATATTTGGCTAGACCGCTCTTTCATCTTCTGTTAATTTGCTTGCGTGTATTTTAGTGTCTTGCATTGGTTTTAGTCACCATAAAACCTGTGCCAGCCTCTCAGACTGAAAATCCCCCTTATCCTTTAGATTTAGGATTAACATAGGTTTAGAATAGGTTTAACATAGATTAGACTAACTTAGATTAGAAAAACCAAAGTATTAATAAACTGAAAGTGTTTCTCGCTCTTAGTGATCGACGCCTTACTTACCACGAAACTCTCACCGACCAGGTACACTGCCCGTTAAAGTGTTGTTTTTGGTTAAGTCGGAAAAATATAAATTTAAAACTTGAATCATAATTTACAACCACACGACGGCACATCAAGTTTTTGGCGCCGTTGTCGGGGAGTGAAAATTAATCTTGATTTTTATTTGATATTTTGGTTTTTAGCATTAGATTAGATCTGACCCATAGGATTAGTGTAGTTTAGAATAAGATTATATTCCTGTCGGTTTGCTAATTGTGTTTATGTAACACGACGTATTCAGTTTGCTGAATACGACGTATAAGTTATTTGACGGTTTTCTGCCCTAGTAAGTTTATTACAGGATGGACGACCTGAACATTACTATAGAGGAATACATCAGGCTCGAGGAAGAAAAAGCTTGAAAATGTAGGAAAGTGTTTAACTGGGAAAATGCTAAGTATGGTAAGATCTGGTATGATGAAGACGTTCACGACCTTAGATTCATGGAAACCGAATTCCCAACTATAGTCTTCAATGATAATTTGTCATCAAATGAAACACTCTCTTATGAACCCACGGTAAGTTCTCTTAACAACAATGAAATTAACTTTAGAATATCATATGACGAATCCGACGATGAAGATTACACGGTAATTTTTGACAAAAACTCGTTTTCTTATAAAATAATTTATACCAATGATTTGAAAATGGATTCGGAAAATGATAATGAAAAAGTCAGTATGCCTTTGTTTCCATCACCCAAGCCTTCGGTCAGTTGTATTGATGATTTAGACTTCTTTAAAGATTTTGAGAATGAATTTCCAGCCATTGTTTACAATGATCCTCTAACGTCTAAATCAGATTTCTCAACTGAACCCACTTTATGCCCTCAACATATCGATAAAATTGATTTTAAAGATGAAACATCATTGTCAGAATATGATGAAGTGGAACAAAACATTTTGTACTTTAATGACCTATTCCCTTTCAACATAATTTATTTCGATGATCTAAAGTCGGATAAAGACAATGATGATAATGAAATCGATATGATACAATCTTTGGGGGGTAATGAGAATACACAAGGGTCAAATAAACTTCTGGAGGCAAGTCATGATAAAATCAATAAAGATTTCAAAATGGAAAGTTTTATCATGGAATTAAATGTGAATATCGTGGCTTAGAATTATCTTGTCCACAGGATTCTATTCAATCTTATTAAGAATTTGTATGTGCCGTTTGGCATCCCGTTCAACCCTAAACGGTATTATAAGGAAGGTGATTATATAAGAATGTTACGGAGGCCAAGGTATGTTTTCTTTACTTTGTTAAATCCAGGGAAAATTGGTCTCTAAAAACGGATACGGCGTATTAGGTTAACACCTATACGATGTATCCATTGTTTTAACTTGTGTTGACTAAGTCAACAAAATTCGCCCAATACGGCGTATTTCTCAAACACCAATACGGCGTATCGAGTCTGGGTATAAAAGCCCAAATGATACGCCGGATTGAGTTTTACACACACACTTTTCATTCTCACACAAAAGTTTAACCACGAAAAAAAACTCTTGGAGAATCCAATCCCTTGCATATGTGTTTTTTATCTCTCTCGATTCATCAACACAAGGTAAGAAACCCTACTTACATTTCGTTTTTCAAATTCAATTAGGGTTAAGGTTTGAGTTTTGTAGATTAGGTGTTATGACGTAGAACCGTTTGGAATAGGTTCCTTTTACGCTCTTAGAACATATTACTAGTATTGTTGTTTGTTGTAATGGGTTAAAATGGGTAGAAAGTGATACCCCTTTTCGTTTTTAAACTGCAGAGCAATACGGCGTATCCACGAACATGGATGCGGCGTATTGACTCAATTTTACCCAATTTCTAAAACCTCAATACAACGTATTCAACAAAATGAATATGGCGTATTGATCTAATGAAGATCTTGCGCTTAAATCCCATACGCCGTATTGACTTATATCTATACAGCATATTGACTTTAGATTTTCATACGGCGTATCCATTTATGAATACGATGTATCACTCTCAGAACAGAATGATTAAGATTTATTATCTTTGTGTTAATCTCATTAATTTTGCAAATATAGCTCTCCCACCTAGATATCAGAGGCACCAGTACCTTAGGTATGAGGGATTACAGTACACTAATGTGGATATAGCAGATTTTGAGATGAGGTTGGCTAGGATATATAAGAGAGAGGTTCATAGGCGAATATTCAATATTAGAGGCCCGTTGGTACACAAGCTCATTCTGAAGTGCTTTAGTACGTTTAGGTTTGGAGAGGCAGTGCTTGATTTGGACACAGTTGGGGCTTCACAGTTTTAGTTAGGTGGAGTTAGGAGGCATTTGAGCTTGAGAGAGTTTATTTTGGCTTTGAGATTACATACAGCAAAGGAGATGTAGACAGCTGGTTTTGATTTATATTGGGCTGAGAGTGCGAGACAAATCCCCAACAAGGGGGATCTGAGAGATTACTGGATTGGGATTTCATCTACTGGAGATTTTCTTGGCACAACCCCGTCCTACACTTCTATTAGAGATCTGACACTTAGGATGTGCCACAGGCTGATTACGTGCAGTATAGAAGGTAGGAGTCAGGCACCTGAGAAGGTGACCGTGACTGATTTATTCTATTTGAGAGGGATGGACATTGGCTCAGTCAATATCCCTTATCTATTAGCTAGGTATTTGAGATTCTTTGCTTCGGGGAGGAAGTAGGGGGCCATGATATCTGGAAGACAGTTTGTAGCTCGTTTAGCAGAGCATTTTGGATTACTTACTGAGGAGAGACTCCAGGGGCTGATTGTGATTGTGCGAGAGCTCTCTGTTATTGATATGACTGAGTTGGCGAGGCTGTAGATCTGCATAGAGATTGATGATACTTGGGCTTGGGTAGCCCTGGGACCAGAGAGGTAGCCCAATGCTGTGGTTGGTGCCCCTGAGGCCGCAAGGATGCTACTATAGATGATGAGGGTGTTATGGCTGTTCCAGCACCCGTACAGGCACCTCAACCGCCACCGCCTGCAGCCGGACCAGCTTGGACTATGGCTCAGAGGTTAGCCAGGGTAGAGGAAGATGTACATGAGATTCGTAAAGCATTGGGTGAGCAGAGAGAAATATTGGACAGCATGGCCTGCGATTTCTCCTGATTCTCTACTTGGATTGTTGTTGGACTCTCACATATTATGAGTCGGGCTCGGGTCAGGAACACCAGCTATGCAGACTTTCAGATCCCGTATGAGAGGCATACCAGATGCAGGACTGACGGTGCCAACACCTTCACAACCCAGCAGGATGAGCAACAGCCAGATCCATGATCTCTATCCCTTATCTCTTACTTCTATCTGTATATTATTTATTAGTATCATGATGTATTTAACTTTAAAACAGGGTACCATTTCTTTTGATGCGTATATTATGATATAATGTTTTGATTTGTTTGAGTATGATAGAAGCAAGACTGGTAGTAAGTTCAGCACCATAGTTCATGAGTATGTTACGGAACTAAGCATGTTATCCAAATCAAGAGCAATATTGAGAAGAGAGAGTGTTTAGAAGAGTGTGAAAGCTGAAGAAAAGTCTAACTTAAAGACTTCGTTGTAAACAAAAGTGCTTCTCGGGAGACAACCCGGATTGTTATTTATTTTTATTGAGTCTGTCTTCCCAGACATCAACACGGTGTATCCGCTCCATACCATACGGCGTATTGATTGTCTGGACGTTATCAGTCCTTTATTTTTATGCACTTTAAAGCATTATTGTCAGTTCTGACGATACGGCGTATTCATGTACATGATACGGCGTATTTAACATACTGACCTATATTTAGTATTTAGTTTAGTTTAAATTAACCGTAGGTACCAAGATAGGAATGCATCATTTTTCTTACAATTTGCACAGGACCTCGCTGAAAGAAAAGAAATCGACAATGTTGGTGAAGAATCTACGATCTGGAAATTTGGAAGTGTTGGAGTCTTAAAACCTCAAGACGGCTGTTCAACACGAATTCTTACTCAATAAACTCAACTTGGATAATCTACCGAGCAAAATATCAGGGGAGTTTCTCATTCTAATTCTTTTAAATTCCTGCTTTTAATGTTTTATGTAACACCCCCAAAATGGGTCGCAGCGGAATAAGGATCCGGGGCGTGTTACTTATCAGATCAATAACACAAGATAATATAAGAACGACACAAAAAGTCGTTTAAACTGATACATTGGATTTATTTAAGTATTTGTTACAAAAGCCCGAAGCTTTACTTGATATTGTTACAAAGATTTACAGCCCATAACAGATAAACAAAATGTAATGTGACTAAATCTTTAATGCATGACTTCAAAATATAACCCCCAATGTATCCTTCGCACCTCGTGCTTAATGACCTCCTGAAAAACATTGCATTTAAAACGTCAACATAAAGTTGGTGAATTTCATAGGTTTAATAAATGATCATGCAGGACCGCAAGACTTTCCCTGTGATAATGCAACAGATGCAGACATCACAAATGTATTTACGTTTTCCTAAGCTCATGACACCGAAACTCGACATAATTGAATACAATATATAGATATATATTGCCTACATTGCCCGTGATGATGTTCAACCCTTAACATCCAGTATCCGACATGAAATACGTTCGTTTCTAATGATAGCTAGTCACCCGAACGGGGAAGTCATCCCAAATAGATCTATTTATAATCATTCGCGCTCACATAATGTAATCCACGACTACATATATGTAATTTAACAGTTCATGATTCATGGGCACAGTGGGTTATCGCTACTTAGGCAAAACGTAATCATGATAAAATGTACACTTGCGTCCAATTTGTAAAACGTGCATATGTTTCTCACCCCAAAACTTATAAAGTATGATTAAAGTAAAACGTGGGGCTATGAACTCACCTCAAATGAATTTGAACAGAGTATATCACTACTGATAAAGCGTCACGATAAAGACTGAATGCAACCTAATAAAGTATAGGTCGATTAAGAAGACTGCTAAGCATACAGACGAATAGTACACAATACAATGCCACATATATACTTGTAGTGAATTTTGATAAAATCATTGATGTATTTAGGATATAATAAAGGTTTTGATCTTTTATAATTAACATTGTACTATCGTTTGGGCTATCATTAAGGATAAAGGTCATGACAGTAAGTTTGAGGAGTCTAGGACACTTTAAATCGTAAATCCAGAACTCGTCAATACGTTACTCCGAAGAGGCCTCAATATCCTTTATAAAATTCCCTACTAATATAGCACTTGTAGTTAAAAATTGATATTTTAAATCATAAAGAAAAATGTTTTGAATATATAATTATAAAAGTAGATTAAAAGAAACTAGTTTTGAGAAATAAGTAGTTATAACTTGAACTGTACGTATCAGATTCGTTTCTCAACAAAATAACTTGATTCCGGAGTCTATGATTATCTAATAAGACTCTACTTTTCAAATATATAAGTTATTTTAACCACTTGTTTTATCAATAATATTTTATACTCAATATGGGAACAATTAGGGTTTTATGAGTTTTGAATATGTTTACATAATATTTTCAATAAAACAAGCATAACAAGTATAGATATGATCATGGCATGCATATATAAATGTAATAAGAGTATAAGGATGATAATGGAACCTTGTTTGAAGATTATAACAACACTTAACAAGTTTTTCCCAAAATCAAGATCCAAAAGTTCCAAGCTTAACTTCAAAAACACTTTTCTTGCAAAATCTTTTCCAAACTTAACCAAATCTTCAAATCTTCTTAGAACACCTTAGGAATGATATAAGAACACTTATATGATCAAGAAAAATCAAGCAATGGATTGCTTCTTGGAACTCGTTTTTAACGTACTCTTTTTCGTTGATAGATCGGTTTTTTTCAAGTTTCTTATCATTATGGAATCTGTCATGAGCGCGTATTTATTTTTAAAAAATATCAATAACCTTAATGTCTCATAAATTTCGTATTTGGCCAGCCCTAAGTTTTCATGTATGTTTCTTTATAAAACCTTGGTTTTTATGTTAATTAGTAAAATTAGTAGTTTATATAAAAAATATTATAACCATATTTTTTCTTATGTGGTCTTATAATAAAGTTAATATATATCCTAGTTTGCCCCTTATAAATTTCATTTGTACTAGTTCTACCCTTTTACTTTCATTTATTTTTCACATGTGAAGTTTAAGAAACATATTTAAAACCCTAATTAGCCTTTAAAATTTGTTTATACTTAAACTATTAAGTTAACATACCTTGTATATTTATTTTCCATGATTTTATAACATTTAGGACATTATAGATTAAGTGTTTTAAATTGTATTAAACTCAAATAAAAATCCATTTTATTATTTTAAAAGGTCATTGTGGGTGATTATGGCTATATTAAACATGTAATACATAAATATCATAAGAATGAAATGTATTAAAGGATTTAAGAAAACCTTAGTAATGATGTAAGAGATGTGAAATAAGTTCTAAACCCGTGTTTAGATTCAAAATCAAGCTTTCAAGCTTATAACCCAAGATTAGGTTTTCAAAACCCTAATCTTTCCTTTTTCTTCTTCTTACTTGAAAATGATGAACCAATGCTTCCCAACACCTTAGAATACCTTAAGTATGTTGTGTATAGGGTTGTATATACTTAGAAAATCAAAGTATGAATTTTGTTTTATGGGGTTTTTGTGCCGTGAGTTTTAAAGAGAGAACAAGGAAATATTTTTGTGATTTTTGGTTAAGTATATAAGAAAGTAAGAGTGCATGCATGCATGGCTATTTATAGTATAAATATCTAGCTAACTTAACCCTAGTTACTTTCTAACCCTAGGTTAAAGTTAGCATGACAAGTTTGATAAAGGTGTAAGACTTACCTTTATGTTAATATCTAGATATTATGCAAAGTGATGACTCTTGGTCCAATCCTCTAATTTTCGGCAATATGCATGTATATGTGATGTTATTTTAATTATTTTGAGTATTGGGTATAATCGTGGGTATTTGTTTAGGCGTAGTTAGGTTTTAGAACTTCCGGGTATGACCTTATCGTATTATTTTATTATGAATCGCTAAGCAAATTTTACGTGGGAGCCAATAATATAAGATTGAACAAAGTTATTTATTATCCTCATAATAATCATATAACAATTGCTTGTTGTAAACTTTTAATGTTTAATGACGTTAACGATTGTATGATCATTTTTTTGTTTTCGCGATTTAACTTCAAAGTTTACGGTTATAAGAGTAAAACGGGGGTAAAACCTCTACAAATAAATTGAGCTTTACATTATGTCGATCAATGACTAAGTTACGTGGTGTTATAGTTTCCCCCGTTAAATGAGGCTTGTACGCAAGGCTTATGACAATGGCACTTGTCGATGGTGCGGTTTGGTGAGTGGTGTGGATATTTCATTCATGATACTGTTCTTCAGGTTCCCACGGTTAACTAGGGCCCCGCCTAGAGTTTCCATCGAAACCTTAAACTATTCGGGACCCGGCTTCGTACTACTTAAAAAAATATTTGAGCTTTGTATTCACGATCCCTTGTTTTCATAACCCGGCTCCTCAATATGGATAGATTCACGAGCCACTCCTGTTATCAGCTAAATCATCCCCTTCTAGATTTCACACATAGCATGTTTTTCAGCAAAAAGCAACTTCTAGATCACCGTCACAGAATTGTCCTACACTGAAGAGGTTGTGTCTAAGGCCTTCAACATAATATACATGACAAACAGTGATATTGCCTCTGTACAGAGATCTCCATATCCTGTTATTGCTGCAAAATGATCGTTTCTAAAGCGAACTGTACCCAAGAACTTCTTCATGAAAGTTTTCAGCAGTGAACGATCACCGGTCATATGCTTTGAACAGACACTATCAACAATCCGCATAACGATTGGAACTACCTGCAACACATAAAGACACTATATATGTAAAAGTGGACGATTTGACTACCTATCTTTTAACAGGAACCAATGTATTAACAGTATTTCTACTATTATCCCCCTTAATTTTTTCCCTAGTTGTTTTTGTTCAGAGTCGTCCTTGACTTGGTTGACCAACTAACATCTGGTTGTAATTTTCTTTACCACTTTTGAATACATTTCGGACTGGTTCGAGTTTTATTCTTTATGTATTTACTAAGTAAACTTTCTCGTAGAATTACTTTAATTGTCTTAAAAGCACTAGAGACCTTATTTTTGGCACTTAAAGGAGTAACTGTAGTTATCTTAGTTTTGGAAACTACAGGAGTAGTATCTAAGGACTTAGATTGTGTAGTCTTAACAGAAAATCTAGTCTTTGAAAATACGGGAGTAGTATCTTCACCCGCAGATTTAGCTGTTCTAGGGGTAGTAAATAAGGCTCTTATAACTTTCGAATGCACATTCAATTTATAATTTGCAAGACATTTATCATAACAGAGGATAAATACATTTTTAGCACACGAAACACACAATACATCCTTCGCTTTAAGAGCATTTTTAACATCAGCATCAGTTACAATCTTTTTGTTTAAAACAACATTCTTAGATGCAACATTTGGTTTTTTATTTGTCCTATCAAAAGCTTCTACTTTCTCTGATGATTTCTTAGTGTTGGATAAGGCAATATTCTTGAAAGACGAGTCTTTATTCAATGGTCTTCTAACAACTTAATGCAGCTTTCAGTCCTGTAAAAAGATATATACACTCTTAGCTTTGTTTGTATTTGTTTCCTGTTTCTTTTTATTAATTACTTTGTACATTCCTGGGGCGATGACATTGTTGTTTATTTCAACAGCTTGTTGTTTGTTAGGTGAAGTCTATAAAATGATTGTTTTTGACAAAACATGTTTCTCTTCTATTTTAGAAACAACGGTTTTCTTTTGAAAATCTTATTTATTTAGTGGAGTAACACAAAGAAGTTTATTAGAAACATTAGTTTTGTCAAACTTAGTATTTACAGACTTACCTTTTTCACCATTTTTTAGTTTAGCTTTTAACTCAAATATTATTATTAAAAGATCTTAATTTTGTGGACATACTTCTGCATACGCATAGATCTTTTGATTAACATGTTCAATCAATTCATTGATTTCCCCTTGAGTTTGAGTTCGTGTCTTTTTTATTGAATCAAAAAGTTTTTGATACTCTAATTTGACATTTTCTCGTTCCTTTATCAAAGATTGTACTTTAAATTCTAAAGACACGTTCTCATTCTCAAGCTTTTCCATTTTTGATATCCAAGAGGTTTCACAAACGGTTTTCAAAGAAGATTCACATTTTCATCTTTCTTTTTCATGTTATATATGTAATTCAAAATCAAGACTTTGTTTTTGACATCTTTGAACATCATTTTTAAGAATGTTTATTCATTTTTGCATTCTCACTTGGATTTCAATGTAAGTCCTTCTAAAATCTTCTTCAATTGCATTCTTGCATCCGTTTGTGTACACATTCATGACTCTACAACCACAACATTTAAATTTCATGCTTGAGTTCGTTTTTGGTATGTGTTTAATTTTCACATACCTTTTTACCTTTAAAAATGAGCATAAAATAACCCAAAAAACGACTTAAAAATGCAATTATTATGCTTGTTTTTGCTAAGTTGTATTGTGAGGGATCGGATAATTAATGAAAAAGACGAAAACGAAGCCAAACCGACAAAACCGGACTCGGAATGGAAAAGCAGGAAAAGACAAAGTCAAAGTCCAAGCCCAATTTTTTGTGAATTTTATTTTTGAAGACGAAACGTATCTAAAGTGTAGAAAGTCTAACCAGTCAAACCCGAAGCCAAAGTCAAGAAAAATTAAGTTTAGGGACTAAAACTTTGTAAATCCCTAAAACTTATATTTAAAAAAATAAATCAAGAGAAAAGAAGAGAAGGGTGAAAACTGTCAATAAGGGAAAGATATACTCCAAGGACCAATTCTGCCAAGTCCAAAGACTTATAACCACCAAGGACGTGTGATGCAAAGAGTGTTATAACTTTTGGGGACTATTTCTGCCAAGTCCCCAAAACTATAACAACACAAGGATGAGTGGTGAAATAAAACTTAACACCATGATGGACTAATGTTGCCACTCCCCTAAACCTTTTGCCCTGTCACCCCCAACCTTTATAAACTTTTTTCCCGCCATTTTCAATTCCCAACCAATTCACGGGTTAACCACCCCCGTTTTATCCTGCAAAACACCAATTCCACCAGGCGTTAAACATCATCCTCCCCTATCTATCTTTCCCAGCTGTAAGATTGCCAAGTTGGCAATCCCACAACTCCCCAAGCTTGATTCGACGGCTCGGATGGCTTCTAAAGAAACCCAAGGAATTTGAAGGGCCAGGATTTGCTTGACTTTGCACTCACACAACAAGCACACCTCATTTATGTGTCTACAAAGAAACACAAAGGCAAGAAGACAAAGAGAAGACACAAAGTCCTAGTCATTTTCTTTTTTTTTCTATATAAAGATTGTAAAGCCATTGTGGCTGGGGGAGATTTTATGTAGTTACAAGTAGTTTTTTTAGTTCAAGTATAGTTTTAAGTTAAGTCTTTAGAGTTTAAAAGTTTTTTTTTATGTACTTGTACTTCAACTCTTAATGCAATTCAGTTAAGCTTTTTATTGTGTTCTAAATCTTAATTGTCTTCTTAAATCCTTTAAGCTCTCACTAAAAACCCCCTTTATAAACTGTTTATAAACTCTTTCACAAAACTTTAAGGAAAATTTACAAGAAAAGGCAAGGTACTGTTGGATTAAAAGCATGGATGAATAAGCTATTGTGGAAGGCTTATTGGGTTTTTGATTAGTTTAAGCTTATTTATAAGCTTTGGGTAGGAAACTTAGAGCTTATTAGGTTCAAAGAACCCTGTTTTGAGCAAGGGTGAAAGGTACAAATCCTTTTAAATTTTGCTTAAAAGTACTGTAGCATAGCTTATTTAGCTTATTTTTCAGCTTATTAATGTCTTTTTATGCTTATTAGTGTTCAATTATGCTAAAGTATGCTTGTTAGTTCTTTTCATTGCATTTCCATAAAATTTGCTTAAAACTGTCAAAAATAAGCTTAAACTGTCACTAGCTTATTGTCATTTAAAGTGCTTATTTGCTTTGCTTTTTATCTTTTTATTGTCTTAAATAGCTTAAGTATTATTTGTCTTCTAAAATTTCAGCTTAAATTAGCTTTTATAAGTTTAAAAGTCCTTTTCAAAAATTAAAGGGGTGTTTGGGTCAACATGAAAAACGGGTCAAATACAAGTTTGGTATGGGTTGGAGTCTCAAAGTAGTTTAAGCTTAAGTATTAAGCTTGTTTTAAGCTGATTTTATAAGTTGTTAAGTTTGCAAATTGTTTTTCAAAGTCTATCTAAGTCACATCTTTCAAACTGTGGGATTTTAAAAAGCCACAAGTGCTTATTTAGATAAGCACTTGGGATTTTGAGTGTTAGTTCAAAAAAGTGTGCTATTTGTGTGTTTAAATCAAGCTGTCAACACCTTTTGGTCACTTGACTTTTTGAGTCAAAAACCACCAAGTCTTTTTTAAGTAGCAGTTTTAAAAAAGCAAAAGCCCTTTTTCACTTTAAAAGATCAGCAGGTTTTAATGGTTTTTAAAAGTTTAAAATTGGAGCACAAGTCCATTTCATAGTATACTCAATCTGTTTAAGCTTATTTTTTAGTTTTGAGCTTATTTGACAGCTTTTAAAAAGCTGTCAAATAAGCCCCTTGTGTTAAGCATTAATCTCCCCTGGTGCAAAGGGGAGATTTTAAGCCCTCTTTTCTTAGCTTTTAAGTGTGCATAAGTCCTAGGTTTTGGCTTATTTTGAGAGCCCATAAGCTCCTTAATAAGCCCTCTAAGTTTCAGTCCTTAAGAAGCCCCTTAGATAGCTTATTTTTAAGCCCCAACTTGCCTTTTGACTGTTTTAGCTTAGTGTTAGTGTAGGGATTGCTTATTTTCATTCTTGGCTTATTCAGCTTATGTCATAAGCTCATTTGATTCCTAGCAGCTTATTTTGATAAAGTAGTTAGTTGTGAGTGCTTATCTCTTATTTTCTTAGCTTATTTGAGTGCCAAGTTAAGCCTTTTGCCCTTCAAGCTATCATTTAGCTTCTGTCATTTTAAGCTATTTAAGCTTATTTAGTTTTAGCTTTTTAGCTTTTTAGAGTTTAGCTAGTTTAGGATTAAGCCTCCCTTTTAGCCATTTTGTCCAAGTAGCTTATTTGTCCATAAGCCAAATGACTTAGCCAAATTTTAGCCTTAAGCCCTTTTTGAGCATTCTGTCGTTTAAAAGCTTATTTTTAAGCTTATTTAGAGCTTTTCAGAAAAACTTGTAGTTGAGAAAGTTGTTAAGCCCCACGAGCTTAACAACTTTGCTTTACAAAGTTTTTCCAAAAAAAAAGAAAGGAGACAAGGGGTGACCCGGGTGAGCAAGACTCGAACCCGGGTCTCTACCCTCGTACACCTTTCTCTTAGCATACATACCGCTGCGCCCTTGGGACTTTTTCGTTATAGTCCCAAGGGCTTTGGTATTTATGTACACTTTTGGGCTTATAAGCTAATAAGCTGTTACAGCTTATTTGAGGGCTTATTTATAAGCAATCTTTTTGTTTCTTATTTTTCGTAGGATTGTTATAGTATAAAGTATTTTTAGTAAAATTTTCAGAATTTTTCGAAGTCATTTAATATTTTTTATAATTTAATTTAGTTAAAAGTTTTAAAAATTCATAAAAAATACAAAAATTATCAAAAAAATATTTTTCTTTTTTAGAAAATTTTATTTTGTCATATAGTTTGTAGGAAAAATATAAAACTTTTCGTAGGGTCATTTTTACAACTTTTCATTTTTTAAAGAGCGGTCCGGGTGCGGTTTTTTGTGTTGACTCGTTTTTGGGTCAAACGAACTCCGTTTTCGGTCTAGTCTTTTTCATTCTTCGTTATTTGTTCCCTAGAGTAGTTTAGAAGTGAAAATTTCTTCGTAGGGTTAATTTTAAAGATTTTAGGTTTTTCCCCCTTTGTTCGGGGTCCGTGCTCTCGTTTTCTAGCTTAATTTCATAATTTTTAGGATTATCTTAAACGTTTTAGTTTGTTATTGTTTAATTTGACTTTCCTCACTCTCAAATCAATTCTCTCCTTCAAACCCAATCTTTCGACTGTATCGATTTTCCAGCACAGCCTCGTTGGGGATAAACGACCCGGGAACATTCTATACTACTTCTCGGTATTATTGATTGTGTTTCAGATTACACTTACTATATATATTTTATATTTTATTATATCTATTAATAGATATATTTTAAGGGTGTAGCTTGGACGATCATTTTTGGCGCCGTTGCCCGGGAGCTGTGGAAACCGTCTATCGTTGCTTTGGCATTTAAGTGTTTGAAGCTGTGAATATTTTTATATAAAAAAAATTTATAAAAAAAAAGTACAAAAATATTTTCATTTTCTTTTAGAATAATTAGCATTTAAAAATTAAAAAAAAAGGAAAACAAAAAAGATAAAAACATTGTCTTTAATTATCAATAAAATTCACAAATTGGTAAAATACCAAAATATAATATTCTCAACTGAGGTATTATCATAATAACTTCCGGTGAACTTGTTGGTTCCCAACTCGAACAAAAGATTTAAAAACTTGCCATTTGTGTCTCTTACGACGTACGACTCACCTTGAAAAGTTAAACAAACTATAAAGTAGGTATAAGGAGGGTTGTTCCGAGGAACTACGACCCGAAAGGAGAAATAAGCTTCGCGCTATTCTTACTCCTCCGCTCACCTGTGCGTTTATCTTTTTGAGAGCTACCGTGAAGTAAGTAGATTATGTATTAAGTTGTCTTTAGCTCATTTGTCCGTAAAATCAATGTGAAAAAAAAATCATTAAAAAAAACCCAAAAAAAATTAGTGACATTTCTTTTTAAAATTTCTATTTTGTGGCATGCGCACTCTTCTCAAGCCCGTTAGACTACGACAGCCCAAGTCCGATAAACTTCTGTTGAATCATCCAAACTGAAAACCTGATAAACCCCCACAATCCTCCATAATTTACGATGGCTGATAATCGTACTATGGCGCAACTCGCTCGAAGCACCCACCGAGGTTTACGATGGATGCGATAAGTTATTCCGGAAATCACCGCGAATAACTTTGAGATCAAGCATGGCTTCTGAATCTTGTACCCAACACAAGCAATTTTTGGAAATGATAAGAAAGACCCACATGCTCACATCCGGTATTTCAACAAGAATCACTCTACGATAAGATTTCCGAACGTACCACATACGTCGGTTAAACTTATGCTTTTCCGTTTTCTCTCAGGGGCAGCCCCGGAAAAGGCTGAATAAAGATACCCCCTCGGTCGATTGAAACATGGGATGATTCTGTTCGAAATTTATTAAACAAATTCTTCCCTCCTCTACAACGACAAATCTCAGAAATAGAAATCATGAGATTATCCGCAAAAATTATGAGGAGACGTTTTATGAGGCATGGATCGTTTCAATTATCTTTTAAGGGGATTCCCTCCATCATGGGTTTTATCCAGATTGCATCAACTCGATACATTCTACACGATTCGCCCATCTCCATTAACAGATTCATTAAACTCTGCTGCCGGGGCAACTCTTAGACAAAATGCCTCAGAAAGTTTAAAAATCATCGAGAGCAGTCTAAGGTACGTCAATCAAGAAACAAAGCTGTTGTAGCTAAAATGAGTACCAGCTCTTCCACCCAAGCAGTCTCATCTGATGTTGCTGAACTCAAAGACATGGTTCGGGCATTAATTCTCGACAGAAAGAACCAAACCCCAGCTTCCGCCCCCGTAAAAGCGGTTGAACAAAGTTGTGTAACTTGTGGGGGAGGTCATTCTTATCAAAACTGTCCAGCCACTAATAGCAACATTTACCATGACAATATCCAAGAGTATGTGTCCCAGGCCGCTGCGGCCAATTTCAACCAAGCTAATTCTGGTTATCGACCTCCGATGGTCTCAAATCAAATTCGACCTCCTGGTTTTCCTCCCATTCAGAATCCTCATGCAAATAGTCAAAACAATTTCAATCGAGGAAATAACTTCAATCAAAACAGAGGAAACAATTTCAACCAAGGTCAGATTTATCGACCTCCGGTCAATCAACCAGTAGCTCATCAAGGACCTGCTCCTCAGACACACGGTGTGTCAAAAACAGATTTTGAAAGATATGTCACAGCCAATGATGCAGTGTTGAGAAACATGCAAAACCAAGGTCAAAACCTGCAATCCCAAATGGCAAATTTGACTGACATGCTTTCAAAATTTGTTACTGCTAATACAGCTTCTACTTCCGGTTCTGGAACTCTTCCTGGTAACACTGTTACCAACCCAAAGGAAGATTTAAAAGGTATCACTACCCGAAGTGGTGTTACCATCCAAGGACCGAAAGCAGTTAATCATGACACCGAGGTGACAAAGGACACGATGCCTCCTGCTAATAACGGAAGCACCGAAGACGTCCAACCTCCTGTTGTTCAAATTCAGTCTCGTAATCCAAATCCTGAGCCCAATGTTGCTCCTGTTGTTGCTCCTGTTGTTGCTCCTGTTGTTACTCCAATTCCTAAAGCATCAATTCCATTTCCATCAAGAAGAAATGATGAAAGGCGCAAGGAAAAAGCTAACGACCAAATCGAGAAATTCTATGAAATCTTTAGAGATTTAAGTTTCGAGATTAGCTTTACCGATGCCTTGATGCTCATGCCTAAATTTGCTTCAACTTTAAAAACTCTGATTGGAAACAAAGAGAAATTGAGCGAATTGGCAAGAACTCCTTTGAATGAGAACTGTTCAGCGGTCATCCTCAACAAGTTACCAAAGAAACTTGGAGACCCTGGCCGATTTCTGATTCCATGTGAATTTACGGGGATTACTACATGCAACGCATTGGCCGATCTTGGTGCGAGCATTAATCTCATGCCTTATTCTGTATGGAACAATCTATCTCTTCCTGAATTGACCCCGACTTGCATGACACTAGAACTAGCTGACCGTTCGATCACTAAACCGATCGGTATCGCTGAAGATGTCTTTGTAAATGTGGGAAAATTCCAATTTCCAGCTGACTTCGTAGTTGTTGATTTTGAACCAGACCCCCGAGTACCTTTAATTCTCGGGCGATGTTTCTTGAAAACCAGTCATGCTTTGATAGATGTTTATGAAGGTGAGATTACCCTTCGTGTTGGCAAGGAGGCCATCACATTCAATCTGGACCAAACTTCAAGATACACAGCTGATTACAACCATATGACGGTAAACAAAATCGACGTCATTGATATGGCTTGTGATGAGTATTCTCAAGAGGTCCTAGGATTTTCAAACGTGATCGCGAGTGGCAATCCCACTCCATATTTTGAGCCTATTGTTTCTACTGCTTCTCCAAATCTCACTCCTTTCGGGGACAGTGATTTTCTTTTATTTGAAGAAGCAGATTCGTTTCTTGCTCTAGAAGATGATCCAACTTCATCTGAAGTTGATCCAACTTATCAGGATCCTGAGGGGGACATCCTACTTCTAGAAGCAATTTTGAACAGTGAACCACCACCCCCCCTCCCAAATCAAGAACAATATCTGCCTGGAGTTAGGAAAGAACTCAAACTCTGTGAAGCTAAAACCATTGAATCTTCCGTTGATGAACCTCCCGAGGTTGAACTCAAGGAACTACCACCTCATCTTGAATACGCATTCTTAGAAGGCAACAATAAGTTGCCTGTTATAATTGCTAAAGACTTAAAAGATGAGGAAAAGGCAGCTCTTTTGAAGGTTCTTAAGTCCCACAAGCGAGCCATCGCTTGGAAACTCTCCGACATAAAGGGTGTTAGCCCGGAATTTTGTACTCACAAGATTTTAAGGAAGAGGGACTTATGAACCATTCTGTCGCTAAGTCAGAGAAGGGTAAACCAAATATCCACGATTTTTGATCAAAAAAGGAGGTTTGAAAAAAACTCCTTGACGCTGGATTGATTTACCCCATCTCTGACAGCCCTTGGGTGAGCCCGGTCCACTGTGTACCTAAAAAAGGAGGTTTGACTGTCATCTACAATGTCGAAAATGAGCTGATTTCTACTCGAATTGGTCATGGGGGATGGCGAAGTATGTATTGATTACAAGAAAACTTAATGAGCACCCGAAAAAGGACCACTTCCCCTATTTACCAGTCATGGACCCAACATGCTCGATAAAGCTAAGCAGGAACGAATACTACTGTTTCCTCGATGGCTTCTCGGGTTACTTTCAGATCCCAATTGACCCAAAAGATCAAGAAAAGACAACCTTCACATGCCCATTCGGGGGACAACATACAATTAAAAAACGGAACTTTTGCCTATCGTCGCATGCCTTTTGGGCTATGCAATGCTCCTGGCACATTCCAAAGATGTATGATGGCAATCTTCCACGATATGATTGAAAAAACGATGGAAGTATTCATGGATGACTTTTCGGTCTTTGGGGACTCTTTCTCCACGTGCCTAACCCATTTAGAAAAAATGTTGAAACGGTGTGAAGACACCAATTTGTCTCTAAACTGGGAAAAGAGCCATTTCATGGTAAGGGAAGGTATTGTTCTCGGACATAAAATTTCTAAGTCTGGACTTGAGGTTGATAGAGCTAAAGTCGAAGTAATAGCTAAACTCCCTCATCCGACTTCTGTCAAAGGTGTCCGTAGTTTCCTTGGGCACGCCGGTTTTTACCGGCGATTCATTCAGGACTTCTCGAAAATTGCCCGTCCTATGACTCATTTGCTTGAAAAAGAGACTCCGTTTGTCTTTTCTGAAGAGTGTGTCGATTCCTTTAATACACTCAAAAGAAAACTGACTGAGGCTCCGATCTTAATTGCTCCCGACTGGGACTTGCCTTTTGAACTGATGTGCGATGCTAGCGACTTCGCAATTGGGGCAGTCCTCGGGCAAAGAAAAAACAAGCATTTTCAACCTTCCCTATGCTGCAAGACTATGAACGCCCCCCCTAAACCCCCCCCCCCCCCCCCCCCCCCCCAGGCTCAAATCACTACCTACTACGGATAAAAGAATTACTTGCTGTGGTGTATGCCTTTTGAGAAGTTTTCGTTCATATCTTGTCATGTCAAAAGCATTAGTATATACCTGACCTTTCTGCCATCAAGTATCTTTTGCCAAGAAGGATGTAACGGAAAGACTCATGCGGGTGGATCTTATTGCTCAAGAATTTGACATTGAAATTCGAGACAAAAAAGGAGCTGAGAATTCCCGTCGATCCATCTGTCCAGACTTGAAATCGCTCAAGACTCAATACTCGAGAACAAAGAATCAATGATAGCTTTTCTCTCAAAACCCCTTAGTTCTATTGCTCTTCAAGATCAAAGTACCCCATGGTTTGCAGATTTTGCAAATTACCATGCGGGGAAATTTGTTATCAAAGGAATGACATCCCAACAAAAAAATAAATTCTTCAAGGATGTCAAGCATTATTTCTGGGATGATCCTTTTGTTTAGATCTGTGAGGAATCAGGTGATAAGACGTTGTTTTCTGGGCAGAAGCTTTAGACATTCTCAAAGTTGTCTCAGTTGACCTACTGTGGGGGACATATGTGCCAATTACACAGCAGAAAAATCTTTCGATTCAGGATTCTATTGGCCCACCATCTACACGGATGCCCATGACTTTGTCACCCGTGTTGTGACAATTTGTCAACGTCAGGAAATATTACGCAACGTGATGTGCTGCCACAAAAAACTCATCCAAGTTTGCGAAATCTTTGACATCTGGGGTATTGATTTTATGGGGCCGTTCACGTATTCAAGACGGGAACAATACATATGTGGTGTGACTATTTGCAAAATGGGTCGAAGCAAAAAAAGCGCTCCCACCAATGATGCTCCGTGTTGTCTGTTAATTTTTGAAAACTCTCTTCTCTCGATTTGTGCACCCCGAGCTATCTTAAGTGATCGCAGTGAAACTCACTTTTGCAATGAACAATTTACAAAAAGTCATGCTTAAGTACGGACGTCACTTCACCGTCTTCCCCCCCCCCCCACCCCCACCGCATGCACTACAAAACAATAAGTGGGCAAGTAGAGGTGTCAATGCGTGGTTTAAAGGTATTCTATTCTTGAGAGAACGTGGGAGAACTACGTTGCCTCCTAGGTCGTATAAATTTGATGATGCTTTAATGGGCCTTCCGCAACATGCGTACAAAACACCCATCGGGTGTACTCCATATAAAACTTGTGTACGGGAAGCATGTCATCTACGATCGAGATAGAGTCACAAAGCCTACTGGGCCCTCAAGCATACAAAATTTGTTGTTCAAAACTGCGGGTGATCACAGGAAAAAGTTTCAACTGAATGAATAAATGACCTTCGTGATCAGGTACGAGAACTCTTGAATTCTATAAAGAGAAAACCAAGGGAATCACGATGCTAAGATCAAAAACGGTTGTCAACGTTGGTGATCGTCGTCCTCCTCTTCATTTCTTAGACTCTAAGATTTTCTCGGGCAATGAATCCCGTTGGTTGGACATTCACCGTTGTCCAAGTTTTTCCTTATGGCACCGTCGAGCTATCTCAAAACTCCGGACCCAACTTTAAAGTGTATGGTCATTCGATATCAAAACCATTAATTGGAGGGGACATTCCACGAGGTTGTTCCCGGATCTCCAATACGTTCCCCATGGACAATAAATTCGGGGGACGGGTCAAGCGTCGGGACCCTAAACAAGCGCTTCGTGGGAGGCACCCCATGCTTATCCGTAGTATGTAATAAATAAGTGTTTTTGTGTGAGAAGGTTTATATTTTCCATTACCCGTGTTCTGTCCATGTTTTGTGTGCTTTGTATTGTATGTCCAGGTATTCCCGGATTGTGAAGGCTCTCGATTCTGTCATTTTTAACTCGAGCTTCACATCCTCAGCTTCATTTTGGGAATTCAGTATCCAAATCTAATCGACTTACATTTTATCTTTTGGCACACTTCATAAAAGGCCTTAGATTTACGTAGGAACCCCTTTGAACACGAGGCGATGTTGTGTTTAGTATGGGGGGGGGGAATCTTCGATTTGATTTTTGCCTGCAGTCGTTGTTATCACATAATCCCGTTTTACCACCAAATTTTTGCAAAAAAAAAAAAAAAAAAAAAAAAAAAAAATTTAAAAATTTCAAAAATAGAATAAGTGTTTTTGTCTTTTTGGGTAGAGTAAGAATAAATTTTTGACTCGATCGGGCGTGTTGAGCCCTAGCTAGTTCTTTTAGGCCAAAGCTTTCACGAATTCTATTGCTTTGAATTCTTAAGTGAAGAACGAGAAATGATAGAGTTAAAATTATAGTTATATGTGTCAGGCAAGTTTCGTCAAAAAACTGATTTGAATACCTTGGGTTCTTTTCTCCATAAGCTTTCTTATAATCCGCTAATCCATACTTGTGTTCGATTTAAATTCAGTAAGTCAATCGATGTTTCAGAAAATCTTCAATTTGTGATTGATTCTTTAAAGCAAAAGTTTGGAAGATTTAATGCCAATAAAGCAATACATTTGGATTATATGGAGCAGTAATAAATGTGAGTGATAATCCCACTCCGCTAACCACGAGGTGGGGTGTTCAAAATAAGAATCTTGCTTATAGGGACTTGGTGTGTCGTGATATCTCACGTGGAAGAAAGGTCTAGGTGAGGGTTCAAATAAGACACTAATCCTAGACCATATTAGGCAGAGGTGTTGATGTGATTTCCATACGCTAGCAACGGGCGTGGGTTTTCAAATAAGATACCGGACGTTTGGTTGTGATATCCTTACTAGGGAGCGAAGGCCTGAGTAGGTGTTCAAACTAAGCAACGCATTCCCTAGCTCTAAACAAATATTATCTATATATATATTATAATTATATATATTATATATATATAATATATATTATAATAATTATAATAATAATAATAATTTTGATTAGTTCTATGAAACTGAAAGCCGCTCGTTCGATCAAAACTGAAAACCGCTCGTTCGATCGACACGTAAGTAGCTCGTTCGATTGAAACTGAAAGCCGCTCGTTCGATCCAAAACTAAAGACCGCTCGTTCGATGATCTCGTTCGACTCACTAGTTCGAATGTCTTGTTCGAATCCTCTAGTTCGATCCTAGCTATTACGAAACACAACTTTTCAAAACTCAAAAAAACACGATTTTTAACGATTTTTAGCAAAAATTCTTGTACAACTAGTATTACTAACCCTATAGGAACAATAAAAATGAAAACTTTAAGGTTTTTAAGCCAAAAAAAATTGACACTAATTTGATCTTTGTAAAGGTTTTGAACACTAATCAAACACACAAATCTAAACACACCACTCCATGGCTCTTGATACCAATTGTAGAATACTAGTAATCTAATGAATCAACCAAGAACAAGAAGTGAGATGTGGGTTGGATTGTTAGAGAAACTTGGATGGAATGGAGGAATGTATTATGAATGTATGAAAACAAATGGAACAACCAAAATGAACAACCAACCCTCTCCAAGACAAGGAGAGGGTGTATAAATACTACCATGGCCGGCCCATGGGCTGGAGTTGGGCCACCCATGGACCTTGGGCCGGACTAGATTACTAATCTAATCCTTATACTTAACTACGAGCTAAGACTATTACAACTTTGGAAGTGACCGACACTTTTCGTGTTTCCAACATTCGGGAGTAAGCGCGTCAATCAACCAAGACCTATACAAATTGTAACGGGTCTTAGCTTTCTAGTCGATAAAAATTAATGACAATTCATAAATTAAATAAGTATATGTATACATGTAGTTTATACGATGATCTTGCTATTGAAATATAATTATTTCACACTTAAAATTTTCTAGGTTTTTAACTTGTTTTTATTAGCCATTTTACTAGTATTGTCTAAATTAG